>JBBPKW010000284.1:8862-20129 GCA_038089475.1 Boletus aff. vermiculosoides | reverse complement strand
TGTGATGAGGTCAATTGAAGTGGACCACAGGGTATATATATTACTTGGAGTTATGTCACTTACCTAACTACACAGCCTGGTAACATAGCAACCATCAATAGCTGTCAAATACCTATGTTATATATAACATAATGGTTGTCAAATGCAGGGTCAAATACATAAGTGTTCCAATGACATGGCATTTTGAAATGCTTGTATCTCACTCCCATGGCAACCAAATCACATGACCAAAGTGGTTTCTGAATGCCAAGAGCAATTACTTTCATTCATTCTGCAAGTACTTTACCTGATTTATTCTCGCTCTCCTATAATCTTCCAATCTCTTCAAAATGGCTCAATCTTGGGACATTTTTTTGAGCTACTATAAGTGCTGCCTCCAAGGAGTTGAGTAAGAAAAGATTCATCATAGTATCTGACCAGGTAGGCCAGTTGTGTTTTGCCATGTCTAGTAGCTTGATCTTCTCAAGGTTGGATTGACTGAATTTGAGAGCCTTGATCAAGGATTTGGGTGCAGTGATAGCAGAAGTGGTCACTGCCACAGAGAGTGCTGCAATGTTGGCAATAGTTGACATTATTGGTTGATTTAGAGGATTGACTGGGGTAGTGCATATATTGAGTGGTGAATTTAGAGGGACAGTCTTGGAGACAGATTTTGCTTGGGAATGGGTGATAGTGCCTTTTGCTGCAGATATGGGTTTAGTTGGGATAAGGTAGAAAGAAGCATTGGGGAGATAGATCAGATTTGATCTAGGCACATTTTTGGATGATGTAGTCCATGCATTTTCCACTGTCCTAAAGAGTCTAGATCTGTGATATAGTTCATTGGTCTGGGTGATAGGATAGCATAGCCTTAGAGGGTTCTGGGCTTTTCAGATCAAGGCTGCAGAGCTCATAACCTGTAAGAACTAAGATATGCTAAAACACACTATCAGATCTCTCAACTTCATGAGTGAATGGGTTGAATATATGTATGTAAAAATGCATAAAGGCAGCAATAAGAGTGCTATACCCCATAATTGGCAACTTGCTGACTGGAAGAAGTTCAAAGTTGTCACCAAGCTTTTTCAAAAGTATCTGTCTATGTGCTATAGTAAGTCCTTTAGTACTGTTTTCTGGGGGTCTCCCAATCAAGTGATGTGCCAGCTTAACAGGAGTGAGAGGAATGCAAGCTTGCATCTACTAACAACACTTCAGCTGCATGCAATACTGTAAATGCCAACAATGTCAAGGGTTCAGGTTCAGCCAAAATACCACCTCTAGTGCAGAAGCCATCCAAAATAGAAAGGGCAATCAGGAACTGAGGGAAGATGAGTACAGCAGGTACTGATGATGATGACTCAAGCAACTTTGATGACAACCAAAATGAGAAGGAAGAGCAGGACACTAAGGAGGAGGAGCAAAAGGATAACAATAATCCTGAAACTATGAAAAAGCCTTACTGACATTGCAAGCTGCTTTCTTTTTCTGCCTGCAGAGTTCACTATGTCCCAATCAGTGGAAGTTGGATGTGTTGTAAGGTGCACATATTTTTTAAGGTCATATTCCCCCTATCTATCCTAATCCACCCATCTTTCCATTTGTCTGCATGCATTTCCTATTTCAGACTGCCTTAGTTTTAGCTTTTTGTAGTCAGATCCTTTCTTTTAGTTTAATTAACTTTTTTTATGTTTGAAGCAATACTTTTCCAACTTCTTATACTTATCTCTTTAGTTACAATGAGTCTGGATCATAATCCAGACTATAAAAACCTTGTATTTTGATTTGAAATGCAGTTTTCTTTCCCTGGTTGAATTCTCACCATCATCTCTCATTTATACCATGTCAGGCTCTTGTCCTAGGCCATTCATATCTATTCTGGCCCTTGTTCTAGGCCATTTATTTCATATCCAGTCCTTGTCCTTGATTATGTTTTTTTATCTGCCTTGTCTTTACATGCACTTTTTCCTTTTTTAGCAATATTTGTCATCAGTGCTGTGGTCAGTCACCTGCTAACCCTTCATATTGACAACCTGTCTCTAGGATCCCTCAGGACAACTATTCTCTTGCACCCCTGATATTAACTATTAATTTTACAACTAGAGTCCATCATGAGGGGGTTTGTCCAGGGTTGTTGAGAAGCATGTGTCAACATCCAGCACAGCAACAACCATGTCCAACCTCCACTATCATTGTATTTTTTTTTTCGGGCCTCTTCTTCCTCAAGATCTTGTCTACCTTCAATTCCCTTAAAAAGAAGCTGATCCAGATTTTCAATGATAGCTCATACTGCAAGTTCAAAGTATCTACCACTTCCTCCATTCTCATCATGGGAATCATTCTTGATCTCCCCAATCTTCTGCAGATCTCACTCCATCTATTCCATCTCAGCTGTTTCTCTTCCTCTTTCAGCTTGGGTTGCTTGGACTCATAGTCCTGCAACCATTGTCCTTGTCCACACACATCCATGACCTTTGCTATTGCAGTCCTCCTCTTTATCACCCTAGCTTGTAATTCCAACCCATCACCATTACCCTTATCATTGCCATTCCATATCATTTCCACATGTCTGACCACTACTCATATCATTGCCACTATCATCACTTGTGATCCAGACCAGACCCCTTTGTTCATTACTTGAGCTCACAGTAATCTCATTGGACTCATATCACCTTTGCCATTATCACCCCTGCTTGTTATCCTGGTCTTCCAGGATTCCTAGTGACTTCCACCATCCTTTCCCTTGTTCTCATTATCACCATCTCTACCCACAACATTCATGCATCTAATGATCCTCACTTTTATTGAGCCCACTCATAGCCCTACACCCCAATTCTCACTATCGCTGTGTCATCATTATCATTGTCACATATCTTCACCTCTTATTCAGTTCAGATCCTCTTCACCCTTGCTCAAAGTCAGAATCTCCTTTCAATCACCACTATTGTCACTTGTCATCCAGACAAGACTCCTTTCTTTGTTGTCATCGTTAGCACTTGCAGTTCTAATGTCCATGCACTGAGCTCTTTGTCCTCACTATTTTTGCTCTACATATATCTCAAAACAGGCCCCCTTCTTTTTATCATTGTAGTCAGCACTTACAGACCCCAGCATTCGCACACCTATCAGCTTTGCCCCCTCCACCTCACTCACATGGCACATACATTTCTTGTCATTGTTATTGCAACTCTATCCACAGTGTTCTGCACTCTTCACCACATGATTCAACCACTACTCATATTGTCATCATTGTGCTTCACTATGTATCTTTTTTTTTATTGCAGCTATCTTGATATCATCCATGCCTTTTCCCAGCTATCTCCTTCAGCTGCCTCATTGAGGCACCACTGACACTCCCAATTTCAATGCCAAGACCTTGACTCATCTACCTCATTTTTTAAAGCATGTTGACCAGCTATTATCACATATCCAACTTACTGATATACAAAAGATCTGAACAGCCATTTGGTTTGTAGATTTAGAAGAAGCCAAGCTTTGGAAGACATCACACCAGGTATCTGTGCAGACACCAGATTGCCCAGCATTCATTGCTGAGGTCTAGCACTGGTATCTGGGATGTGATGCTGACTACCAGTGTTATATCCCAGAACCTTCTGCACTGATTCTGACTGATCCAACACCACCCCCCAATATTCATCTTGAAATTGTGATTGCTGACCCAATCTCTTCCTTGTCTACCACCATGTATCCTCTAGTACACCCTGAAATATAGGATGATTCCATCACTAGTATCATTTCACTTGAAACTGTTGATACTAACCTTCTGTTCTCTTTTGCATTAGTAGAATTCAATGTGCCTTGTGACATTTTGAAGAATGTTGTTGGCACTGACATCATCTCCTCTTTTCTAGCTCTAGCTGTGTTACTGCCTCCAGTCCAACACTTCCTACAACTCATACTCAGTTATCTGCTCTGCCAGCTTCAGGACTGTGCAAGCCTTTTTCTGCTATGCCACCCCTATTCCTTCTCACCACTTCACTTGGAATGCCTGCTTTGTATTTAGGATTTTCAGTTCCCTCATTTACTTCATCATCTACCTTGCTGCTTTTGCCATTTTCCAATCCATCATCTTGTGTCTCAGATGAACCATTTTCTGATTTACTTGCTGAACTCCTTAGTCTGCAGGCTTTAGAACTGTGCACTTTATCTTCAGTTTCCTCATTCTTGTTCTTTTTGATCTCATCTCCTGTTACCTCATCCACTCAAGTCTCTTTCAACTTGTTGTCTTTCTTACCCACTTCACCTTCTGCATTTGCTTTCAATCCACCAGTGTTTCCTGTCTCATTTGATGAGTCTCCCCCAACTTCACTGTTTTCATTATTCACTTCACTCCTCCCATCCTCTTTCAATGTGTTGTTCTCAGGCTCATCTCATTTTCTACCTGCTCCATTGCTTTTGTCACCATTACACTCAGACTTTGACACATCATTTTCCACTTCACTCAACCTCTCATTGTCTGCTCATACTTTATCTATTCTGCCTTTCTTCAATCAACCATTTTCTTCATCTGTTTTGTGCAAGACAGCCCATTCAAGTCTGACCTCTTGGGACCCATCTACTTCTTTACCCACTTCATTATTCACTTTGCTGTTGTCATTCTATTCTACTCTTATCTTTTTCAGATACATTGTTTTCCTTCACTCATTCATTTTTGTTTTTGTTAGCTATTCTGTCTACTTCATCAGTGCCATCTTCTCAGCCACATTCACCCTTATGCCCTTCACCATCATCATTGGTTTTTAATCCATCATTGTCCACTTGCATATCCAGCATATCCTTTTTGGACATATTGCTCTCTTTATCTGCTTTGAGCCAATCACCCCCTTTATCTTCTGTGCTACATGCTTCATTGTTCATCCCACCACTTATGTTTCTGTTCAATTTGTCACCATCCAAATCAACCACAATCTTATCCACTTTCACTCTTCTGTTCTCTTTATATTTATCTTCCATTGATCTATGCATTTTTTTGCCCATTCACTTATTTCAGTCAGCCTCCTTTTGTTCTTTGGTCTCCATGTTCCACTTACCCTTTGTGTTCACCCTGCGCATTCAATGGCACTTCCTTTTCAATCCAGGGATCTACTTGTTTTAACTATATATTTTTTACTTTTTTCAGGGTGTCCTAACCAATTCTAGCATCATTAAATGACCAGGAGGGCTTCCAGAAAAGTCCCCCTTGGAGGAGAGAGGTCCTAGGTGCCTAGACACTCTTTGTTTTCATTTGTAAAATTTTTGCCTCAAATTTCGCATTTTCATCTCAATTTTTATTTGTGAAATTGACTTTTGTTAGTGTTTTGACCTCAGTTTTTATTGTTCAAACCTCTTGATACTATCTTCTAGCTCACTCACCTTTCTCTATCCAAAAAACACCATGGTATATATTTGTCTCACCCCAGTTTTCATCTAGTGATTTCTGTCTTACCCTGGGTTTAGGCCAGCATTCATTGCTCATCATTTATCCATCAAAAAACAATGCAAAAAAACTGAAAAAGAAAACAAGCAGCCATATCTCATATAGTTAATGTTATGATATGTAATATTTTCAAACTTTTTTGGACTTATCCTTTCATACCATCTTCTTCATATTATTCAATGCATTGCACATGACCATGGGAAAGATCACATAACCAACAATGACATCATGACACATGTTATTAATTTCCACTCTTCTCTCATGCTATCATACTTCTTTTTCCCATCATCAACTTCTACTTTACACACTTGTCTTCTTTACTTTGACCATCTTTAGCAATTACTATTTACAGCACTTGGTTTGTGCATGCTTTCTCTCAGTATATAAACCTGTACATCATATCATAGCACCCCAGTCTAATCCACTTGTCATTGTGTCTACCTGGCATCTATAGTTCAGGCTTGAACCTTGATTAAGGACTAAGACTCACTTCCTCCTCTTGCCAGCAGTTGGTATATGCTGCAAAGCATTCATCTGGCTAGTGGTTGTTGTTTGGAGCATACCATTACACTTGGATTAGACTGCTATACACTACCTGGACTCTAGGGTTAAGGAGTGCCATCAGGGGCTTCCCTATGTTTTCATTTTCTTTATGTCCACACCTTTAGGATGTGGGTTAGTAGCCCAAAGCTTTGTCTCATTAGTTAGAAACTTCTCAGTCCCTCCCTTGAGGTGATACCAGTGTTGGGGTCATGCCCAATTTGCTAAGACTAACTAGGAAACAACTGTCATTGTGCAGCCCTAGGCTGAGGTTATTCTGAACACTAGTAGTCCACAAAGTGATTCAAGAGGTAGAGCATCTGTTCATAGTTTTTTATGTTTAGTCAGCCAAAGAAGAATCCCAGGCTCTGCAGACCCTGTGGAAAATTTTGGATACAGTTTTACTTGGGCTTTCTATGGACCCTGAGGTCATTTTATGTGTAGATTGGTTTCTGATCACTATAGTCTCCAGAGAACTTGTTACATGATCTTGAGAAGAAGAAGATATTATCTTAGGTCAAAGAAGTATTTCCTATGTAGTTTCATTTGTTGAGTCCCCAGAGTATGGTTGGAAGATACTGTACAATAAGGATCTCATTTTCTTTTTTTAGTTTTCTATCAGCTAAAGAAGAACAAGGATGTTGTTAGATATTGACAACTTGGTCACATGGATTCATAACCTAAACCTAGAATCCAAAAGGTCATCTGTTACAAAGAAGATCACCAATCCAGACGAGTGGAATGGTGATAGGGCCATATTTAGACTATGGTGGATCAAACTTCACCTATGGGTGTTGGCCCAATCCTGGAAATCCGACAAACTGAGAGCAATCACCATGCTCTCATGTTTTGAAAAGAAGGCAGAAGGATTCACCCAGATCACTCTGGAAAAGTACCTTGAATCTGAAGATTACAAGGAATATGACACAAGTGGAAACCCAACCAGCTTGCTTCTTGAAGACAAGGCCTGGCCCACTTGGGGTCAGCTCCAACAAGAAATCAAGGACTATTTCCAGATAGACATTCTGGCCCATGAGTCTCTAAAAAAGTTGGAGGCTCTCAAACAAAATGGTCACCCAATTGACCTCTTCCTACAAAGGTTTGAGGTTCTAAGAAAAGAGGCTGACATAGATGACAACTTTGCCCTGGAGCTACTAAAGAAGGCAGTAAACTTCAAAATTTATGAGAGGCAAAAGCTAAATGCTCCTGCCTTGGTCTTTACTCTGGATGAGCTCATGTCCAGATATAGAAATATAGGCCAAGTATATGAGTAAATGGCAGTCAAATGTGGTCCTCCTAAAGTGGGACCATCTTCTTCTTTCATGAGACCACCTCCCTGCCTGCACACCTCCAGGGCAACAATATCATTTTATGCCTATGGGCATTCAACCGGGCAAAGGAGCACCCATGGACATCTTGGCATATCAAGTGCCACAAAAAGAAACTCACACCTGTTTTGAGTGTTCTCAGGCCAGTCATATTTGGCCAAACTGTGCCAAGAACCCAAATAGGAGATGCTAGCCCCCTAGGGCTAGGCAACAAGTAGTTTGGAACTGGAACACCAGTTCCTATGAGTATTCACTTGAGCCAGCCTACACAGCTCCAGACTTTCATGTATGCTCTCTTCCCACACCACCACAACCTCCTTTCTAATTTTCCCCACCTTCCATTGCTGTGCACTCTTTGCAATCTTTTATTTCTCCAGAGGCTGAAGCTTTCTATCAAGACAAGTTTGAAGTAGAAGCCAAACACAAGTCAGCTGAATCTTTAAAAGAACAATGTTCATAGATGATGAGGGTCTTTGTAAACAGATAGACAATTTGGACTTTTCTTCTGCTGTGTTTAGTGCTGGCATTTATACCATGACCTCAGACACTAGTAATGAAATTGGTCTGGTAGATTGTACAGAGGACGATTTTCCCATAGTTACTATTTCCTTGATTTTGTTGGAGAATAAAAATTTACATTCTGAAAGGGTGACTCCTTGGAGTGCAGTGCTGGAATTAAAATGTAGCATGCTTGATTCCCTTGTTCAGCAAGTCAAAAATTCTCCTACTTATAAATTCCTCAATGAATTGGTAACTATTGCCCAAAGGTCATCTACATTGCATTTTGATAGAGAATTCTCTGTCAAAACTATGTTGATGTGAAAACATGGGGACCAATGGCAGAAATCATGTGTTCAGGCCTTATTGGATTCAGGGGCTTCTCACACCTTCATTGACAAATCTTATGTATTATAACACAGAATCAAATAGTATGCTATTGCTAACTCTATTGCAGTTATTGATGCAGATGGCTCTAACAGAGCTATTGGCAAGGTCACCCATATGGTTAAATTAATCATTGGTATTAATGACCATTTCAAGGTTATAGATGCTTATGTCTCTCAACTTGGGTCCCATCATCTAATTATTGGTTACAACTGGCTTTGCCATCACAACGTGGATATTGATTGGGTTGCTAAAACTATTTCTTTTCCTAGATGTACAGAATACTACCGAGTTATCAGTGGTGGACCCTACCCCTCACTTCCTCACTTATGCAGCAAGAACCTTCCATTTGAGTTATCAAAGAAGGATTGAAAGAAAAGGTGCCAGAGATCTACCACAACTTCTTAAATGTATTCTCAGAAAAAGAATCTGAAGGTATGCCTGAACAAAAACACTGGAATCATGCCATAGATCTAAAAGATGACTTCATTACCAAAAAGGGGTGTGTAATTCCACTTTTGGATGTAGAAATGGAGGAAGTTCAAACCTTCATTGATAAAGAACTCAAAAAAGGGTATATTTGATCATCAAAATTCCCTCAAACTGCACTAGTATTTTTTATCCCCAGAAAAGATGAGAAGAAACATCTCATTATGGACTATCAATATTTAAATGAGGGCACTATCAAAAATGCATATCCATTACCCCTCATTCCTACACTCATTGACCAGCTCAAGGGCACTGATATGTTCACTTGCCTTGATCTCCATTGGAGTTACAACAATGTGAGAATCAAAGAAGGCAATGAATGAAAAGGGGCATTTGTTACCCCCATTGGTGCTTATGAATCTACCATAATGTATTTCAGTATGATGAACTCTCCACCTATGTTTCAAACTATAATGAATGACATATTTAATGACATGTATGTTGTATTGGTTATTTACATTGATGACTATATGTTATTTACAAAAGGACATATGCAAGCTGAACATGAGGAGATTGTGAAAGAAGTTCTTCACTGATTGAAGAAGAATGACCTCTACATGAAACCAGAAAAGTGTCAGTTTTCAAAGGACAAAGTGGACTTTTTGGATATGGTAGTATCTAAAAAGGGAGTTGAGATGCAAGAGAAGAAAGTGGCAGGGGTCATGGACTGGCCAGTACCTACATGCCTCAAAGGACTCCAAGGCTTCCTCAGACTCTGTAACTATTACTGACAATTCATTGAAGGATTCACAGACATCACCCAACCCTTGAATGATCTAACCAAAAAAGATGTTCCTTTCTGCTGGGATCCCAACCAACAGAAAGCATTTGACACACTTAAGAACAAGTTCAAGATGGCTCTGCTACTTGCCTATCCAGATTGGGACAAGGAGATGAGGGTAGAAACTGACACTTCAGATATAGCAACTGGAGCAGTTCTTTCTGTAAAATCAGATGACAGACTATGGCAACCATGTGCCTTCATTTCCCATTCATTCAATTTTGCAGAACAGAACTATCCTATTTACAACAAAAAACTCTTAGCTGTAATTCATGCTCTAGAAGAGTGGAGGCATTACCTAATTGGTAAAGAGAACTTCAAGATCTGGACAGATCACCAGAATCTTGAATACTGAAAAAAGCCACAAACTCTCTCAGGAAGACAAGCACATTGGCACCCACTCCTTCAAGAGTTCAACTATGTCTTTATTTATAAACCTGGATCAAGTAACAGATGAGCAGATGCACTATCACATTGACCAGATCATGGTGACACAGTAAAGGACTACAATGAAAGCATTACTGTACTTTCACCTCATCTTTTTATTAATAACATACAACTTTTCTCTTCTTTTATGAAATCATTGAGGCATGAATCATCCAAATTGGGTGTAGATGCTATTCATGATTTCTTTTTTGTGTCTGATTGTAATATTTTCAAAAACAACAAAAACAAAAACTTTGTACCTGAACCCTTACATATTGAACTCTTAACTTTATGTCATGATCACTCCATAGCAGGACACTCCAGACATGGATGTACCATTAACTTACTTACCAGACATTTTTTGTGGCCAGGAGTCACAAAAGATGTTAAAACTTATGTAGATATGTAGCTGCCAAGTGTGCATCCAAACCAAGGGATCTTCAAATGCACCAGCAGGAAAACTCATTTCTTTACCAACACTTACTAGACCTTGGAAAGATCTCTTCATTGATTTCATTATGGAATTACCTAAATTCCATACCTACATGGCTATTTGTGTTGTCATAGACCGCTTCTCCAAAGAAGTAGTCTTCATTCCTTGTTATGACATAACTTCATCTTTGAACTTAGCAAAATTATTTAGAGACAATGTTTGGTGCATCCATGGACTACCTTCTACTATAGTTTCAGATCACAGACTATAATTCATTTTGGACTTCACATGGGAGCTGTGTAAACTCCTCTCTATTTCCCAAAAGATTTCAACAGCATACCACCCTCAAATGGATGGACAAACAGAGTGTATCAATAGAGAATTAGAACAATATCTCCACTCTTACATGTTTAAGAAGCAAGAGGCATGGGCAGATTGGATCAAAATGGCACAATTCTCCCATAATAATGCCCTCACCACCTCTGCCAGTTTCATTCCATTTACTATCACATATAATTATGCCCCTCACATGGGCTTTGAAGGAAAAGTGACAGGTCCAGGTGCTGACTTTGGAAAAGAGTTTGGCTGTTCTTATAAAGAGGTAGAACAAGCTCTCAGGAAATCAAAAGAACAGATGAAGCAGTTTGCTGATAAAAGAAGGTCAGAAGCTCTGGAGTACATCATTGGCCAACAAGTTTGGCTATCCACAGATAAATTAAAGTTACCTTACATGGCAAAGAAACTCACACAAAAATGGATTAGACTGTATCAGATCAAAAAGGTCTTACCAAATGCCATTGAACTTGTTCCTCCCAACACCATCTGAATCCACCCAGTAGTCAACATCCCTTGTGTCAAACCCTATAGGGAAATCTTACCTGGTCAACCAGTTTCACAACAAGATGCAATCAAGATAGATGAAGAAGGAGAAGAACAGTTTGAAATAGATTACATTGTGGGCTCATGCTTTGT
>JBBPKW010000278.1:0-20315 GCA_038089475.1 Boletus aff. vermiculosoides | reverse complement strand
TTTTGTGACATATCAATATGCCTCATTATGCCTCGGTTCATCATCAGCGTACGGGAGCTGTATGACCGTGATCTCCGTGGCCGCTGTCAGGGGATCGACACCGGATTCGGTGTGTTGTCGCAATCCACCTCCAGTGAAAACGCGGCCATGTCCGCGATTGTGTTCGGGGATATCTCCCCAGAGCAGGATCAGGAAGTGGAAGGGGACGCGAACGAATCGGAGGCAATTCGACCCGAACCATTTGATGATAACATTCATCAAGTTTGAACGAGTTGGGTGGAAATCGGGGACGTGCACAAGCGCTGCGGCATTGATGAAAAGTAGAGGAGGGGGTACTTCGAACGGTGACTTGTCGTATTTATTTTACTTATGTATATTCCTCGCCTTCTGAACTTGATGTATTATTTATCTCAAAGTTCCATTATACCGAGGGGACTTCTCCTATACACGCAATTTGGTCTGTGCTGAAAGCCTTTTCAGGGCCTACGCAACGCTGTGATAGAAACTAGCATGTTGTTCGGGTGCTTGCTGCAGCATATACGACGGAACTAAAGGCTAGTATCACCATGGATGAGCATCACGACGACTCATAGCGGGAGGCATGAACTAGAGTACTCAAACGCTGTCCCATCCTCACCACGTACGACATCAATCCATCGGTCATGTACTTGAAACAATGTTGGCTCATTCATTCGTCATATTGTCGGTAAGGTTGGCGTTGGATGCAGGATGGCAATGAAACCAATGGGGGGCAACATTTCGGTGACATCCAACCTTGACGAGCGGGGACTACATTGGCTCGCAACCCGAGCTGGACTGTAAACGCGGGCGAAGGGCAAGCTGGGAATATAGACGGTATAGGATTTTTTCCTTCTTGTTCGACAGGGTCACGCCTACACCGACGTGGACACATGAAGAAAGAAAGCTCTTCCTCGAGATTGAATGTGGATGTTCCATTCGGGCGTTCTTGTACGTGGTTGTTGTGTCGTGACACTCGGGGACGTACCTATACCGGCATCGTAGGAATTCTATCTACCCCTCCCTGCAGGAGAACGTTGAACAAGATGAGGTCGCTACGTTGACTCCAGTGATTAAACAATGTGGGCCGACGCCATCCGATGAAGCCGTTTGACGAAATTCAGCTCACAGACACAACCACAGCCGTCGACTGACCCTTTGCTAGTTCGGATATCGTACATCGATCAGTCGAATGCTCAAAGTCCCACCGTATTTACCTGCCGTTGAGTAAAAATGGTTAGAGTTGTACCTTTGTGTTCGGGATCGCGCGCGTCCTTCTGGTCTTTGCATACTTGTCGGACAAGCTTCAAATCTGCTCTCGTTCTCGTATTTGCTTCATAGGTGATCGTACTGGTGGTTCTCAAACGCTAAGATCGGGTGTCAAGTATTTTGGATCTTTGCTGTGCGTTATTAGGAGTTAGTATCGTGGCTCTCCTGGGTCAGTACAGCTGGTACGTGGGCCTCGGATGTATACAGCACACCGAAAAATGCTGAAGAACGCGAGGCCGAAATTTCCGTCGAGAATACAAGTATGTCGAGGGCACGACGATCTACCGGGCCTCAGGACGAACCAGGTTATGTGTTCGGACGCGCGTCACTCAATGTGTATACCTCAAGCCTCTAGAGCCGAGGTGAGTAGAGATGGCTGGGCGACCAACCGATGGCCCAGGATTCGCGGCATTTCCCCTCCACATAGGGGTTTTGATGCAAAGAGAGATTACTCTGGACTGCTGTAACGAGGAAAAGAAACAATTTGAATGGAAAGGAGAGGATACGCCACCTATTGGAGATTGAAGAAGTGTGGTTGGAAGTTGACGCACATAGCTTGCGGATGTAAGATGGTATGCTTATCTGTGGTTGGAAGGAACGCCCGAGAGCAAGAAAAGGAAGAGACGGAAAAATCTCCATCAAGGAGGGTATCACACTTCTTCGATAGCACCATGATATGATGCCATGGCCTCTTCGTGCAGTATGTAACATCGTCGAGCGCTATCAACCTTGATGGTCAGACGCCACGCTAGACCGATAAAGCGTTACCTGCCCTGGGACCCAATAAGAGCAATGCTCCAGATCATCACAAGACCGGCCCAATGTTCCGTCGCCGACAACGCAAGAGGACGCGCTGGCATACCCCAAATGCTTGATACCCCGGATCGGGATAGAATATACCATCTCAAATCGTAGCAAAGTTGGCAAAAGCATCGCGGGTCAGATCTTCAATATCATTTGATATAACGCAATGAGACGCTCGGTCACTGCGTCACTGGCAATAGTACCATCCACTCATGCAGGACCGAATTGGCCGAGCAACCCTAGCCTGTGTATTTGGTGGGATAATGTCAATGGATGCAAGAGACTCACCGTCATGCCAACCCCCATCTTTGTAAGAACACTGCAAGTAAAAAGACTCCAAACGGGGCCAGTCAGTTCGATGGTGGATGTGCGCCAAAGGAAACGATGGCGTCGTATTGGTTGAGATTCAAGCCAGCATTCATGCCTGCGACCTCAGAAAGGGTTACATATTCACACTCCGACTGACACCCTTCGCACTCCGCTCGCCTTCTCTGCGTCGATGTTAGTGAGTAGGAACTTTCTACGACTCGCACGATCTCTCGACTTCCTGCCTCGTCTCTGTCGCCGCACCCGAGACACACTAACCCTACCGACAACGATGCCGACGTTGGCACGGGCGACGAGAACGCTTGATACCCCCGCGAGTTATAATTTATTCGAACAGTTTCCATTTCTTGTTACTGCTGACCAACCCCAAACAGTCCGCCTGCAGAGCGGGAAGGCAAGCATCTCCAACCCCATTTCCGCATCTTTCCTCACTGAAGTTTCAATCCATGCTCGCTCCCAAATCCTTGCCCAACAACCCCTTCCGTATGAAAACGGTCTTGTCCATTTATCCGCCCTCAAATGGCCCGTGAAAACTCCTCCGAGTCTCCAACCGTCCCCCCTAGGGTCGCTCCCTCCGCCATCTCGAGCATATCCATCCCGGAAATGACGTATAGGTATGCCCTGTCTCCCCACTGATTCCCTAGCTCTCACGCCGCCGGTTTCCATCGTCGGTTTGACTCTAACTTGCTCATCCCACCGTGAGATGCGACTGTATGCGCAACGATAGATCCCCCTTGCTCTCCGCCGTGAGCAACCTATATATTCGATACCCGGCTCCCCTCGTCTATCGTCACCTTCCCTAGTGGAGTATGGCCCTTCGGAATGTGGCTTGTTCACTATAAAGTCTGTGGGTTCCTCAACACATTGATATCCTAGAAGGATCCATTAGTTCGGGCTTTCACTTTTTCGTCGGTCGGTTGCGCCTGTCCTTTGGCGCGGCGCGATCAACCGTGCCGTCTCTGCAGTAGAAGAGGGTCGTAATGTGCATTCAGTCAGAAGAAATTGTATGATTTGACGAGTGCGATCGGTGTCCTTCAGCCATGATAAGATAGTCTCTTCCGAGGGATGCCTAACATCATTGAGGGTCATTAACCCCGAAATTCGTACCCGACGCCAGACGGATAAAGCGCCGAACATACGATGCTTGAAATTTGCTTTAAGGGCAAAGTATGAGAACACGACGTGGACTTAATCATACTGGCCCGCATACCGAATTGGTAGAATCTACCTCCAAGGGCTTGTCATAATACTCGGAAGCAATCTTGGGCGTTTCTGTGGCTTCCATATGAATCTCTATATACAGTCTGCCATGGCGAACCAGGAGCTTATCGTTGTGTTTCCGGATGCACTGCTAGCGTATGTTTGTGAGCGCAACCGTCCGAGCCCAGGAGAAATGGTTACGCACGTCGTAGGTGTCCACCTGTCAGATATCATCATGTCTATAGCAGCGAACGCGCACTGTACTGGAACTGTCAACACGTATGAAAGGAATGTGACGTGGTGTGGTGAACCGATGTACATTTATCTGCCATCTTGCGAAAAAGACTCGAGTATGAACGCTCCCTGTTTGAGAACGTCCTGGAATGCACCAGTGCTTTGTGTGTGGTGTATCGCGAGTGGGTCTGGTGCAGCTACTCACAGTCGTCGTGAACCGAGTTCTGCAGTCAAGATATGACGAGGACACACAACTCTCGTGTAAGGCTACCCTTGGCAGCGCCGGGAATGTTTCGCTTTCGAAAGGATCTTAGTCAAGCTATCGAATTGTTCGAGTCTGTCGAAAGGAGTACATAACATAGCCACAGAGTTCAAGTCTCTTCTTTGTCAAACTGTTTGGTCGTCCGCCGCGGTCCTCTTCATGATGATACCAAGACTTCCGATTCCCCATTCTCCGTAGTCTGGTGACCAGCCCATATATGAGGCAAACTTTTTCCCTAGAATTTCTCGTCCCACTCGACTTGAAACGCTACCAACTCCTGCGAGCGACGAGTCGTCAACAGGGTCCTCTCGCAAAGCCCATTTGACTTTCTCATTCTTAGCGCAATCCTACGAACCATCCTCCGATGATGTCGCGCAAAAAATGGTATCAGTGAGGTACGCATCGCGGTACAGAGCAGTTGGCATTGTGCTCATGACAACCCTGGTGATGGGCAAGCAGGAAGACGCAGTGGATTTCGAGTCGGTGTTAGCCCCCACAACGCATGACGATGTTTCCACAGCAGCATTTGGTCTCGTCTGTCTCGCGTCGTGCATCCTGGTACGCCTCTTCTTCGTGTGTCCCCATCACACTCAAACGAACACCCTTCCGGACACTTGGTGACTGCCTCGTATGACGGTCGCATTCGTCTCATGGATTACACGCAACAGTTTGTTGTAGATATTCTGTTGCATCAGGCGACGCTCACCTCTGTCCGTGTCATCCCATCCCTGGTATCTAGAAACGAGTCCGCGGTTCACCAGGGCCTCGCACGATCCGATGGCTTGCTTTGCCCGCATCTCGCTCTTACCCGATGCATCCCTATCCTGCCAAACCTTCTCCTCGCTCCATCTCCACGCCTTCCCTCTTCCTTCCCTCTAATCTGGGACCGATCTCCTCACTGCATCATGAGAACTCTTTATCGGCTTCTGAAACACCAACACCCCCACCCAAGACGAGGTGAGACCCACATCCGACTTGGCTTCCTCTTCCGACCGCAAAAACGGTGCAAGATTGCCAGGGAGGCTGTCCAGGGACGCGAAGAACGCAAAGCTCCCACGATCGTACTCAGGGCTCACACGGCACATCCAAGGCAGACTTTGCTCCGAGATTGGACGAGCGGGCGTATAGTGGTGGGTTCGACTCAACAGTGCGGACCTGGGACGTCGACTGGGGGTGTGTATGGATATGATCGTACGTTTTTTCATCCTTTCCTTTTTGTAGGTGGAACCGATCTCATGCTGCTTCCTATTCTGTCTTTGTTTTTATTGGTCATCGTCGTCTAGGCTGTCCCTGGACGACCGTTGGTCATGCTACACCTGACGGAAACATCGTCCTCGTGTCCTCTACTGGCGGGACCCTCTTGATCTCCATTCACCCTCACTTGCGCATAAAGCCGCAACGCTCATGCATCTCGCCATGCCATCCTGTCTCGTCTATCGCAGCGCCCCACCAGCCCTTTCTCTAAACATGAACCCAAACGCGACCGGAACCTCCTTCCCCTCGCGTTGCATCCTGAGCGCACTTCAAGTTCTGACAGGCGCCTGTGACAGGATCGCCTGTCTCCGCGACCCCCGAAACCCCAAAAGCACGGTCGCTAGCGTCAAAGGCATGGGACGGTGACCCTCAAAGATTATGAGCACGGATTGGGTCGGCAAGGTCGTTGGTGTGGGTGGGGAAGGTGGAGTCGAGATATGGCAGTTCGGTCAGAGATCGGATATCAACACAGTGAAACGTGGTGTTGCACATCCAACTCGATTCCCTGGAGGTGTAGAGGTCGAAGACGGGCGCGATGCAGATATCGACGCGCTTCCCATAGAGATGTGGAGGGGTTTGTTCTGTCTACCATGGTTACTCATCACATACTCTTTTCGAGGCTTCATCCGTATTGCCGCACTCCGAGAGCGACGCCAGTGTCGGAGACGGGCGACGAACACTTCTGATACTGGATCTGCTGTCCACGGGTATTCATTCGAATAGTCTCCACTTCTCGTTAGTTCCTCCACGGGTCTTTTTCGTCGACTACCTCCAGCTGTCTTCTATTTCAGTGAGGAGGCGACATCCCCGACACCACCTTGACGATGCTTCCCCCCGCGTTTCCTGCCCCATCCTGGCCGAACCCTGTCCTCGAGAGAATAGACTCGCCCATCCACTCTTCGCCGAATCCGTCTGCTCCTAGATCGCCCGCGCGGGATAATTCGTTTGAGATTCCAATCGTATCCCCTGGATCGTCAGTTCCATTCACACTTGAGTCATTGTTGAATCTACCGTTTACGGGACCTGCACGAGCCAGACAGAATCGGGTTCTCTTACCCCTCCCACGAAATTGGTCCCCTTCGTCAGATAGCTATGGTAATCAACCACAGGTTCTAGCCTCGCTGATGTCGCTCAGCCGGGAGGGCATGACCTCTGAGCCCGATGAGTATACTGGTGAATTCACCGTGTTCAACACGGGCTGGTGCCCCGACAAGTTGTCGGGTCACCAGCATGGGCTGTAGTTGACGTTATTTATGCATCATCAGCCTGGGTTGCGGATACCGACAATTAGGGAAAGAGGGTACGAGGTGGACGGGCGGGTAAAACTCGTCGTCCACCATCGATTTCCTAACTCTCCCTTGGCCTCGCGCACGTCATTTTTCAGCGTCTTTTTGACTGTAAGCTTCTCATCCCACCATGACATGCGAATGTAAGCGTAACGACAGATCCCCCTTTGTCACAATCTGTGCAATCAATACATCCGCACCGCATCGATGCCTGTGCCTCCTTGGTCTATCGTCACATTTTTCGGCGGAGTACGGCGCTTCGGAAGGCGACTCGGGTGTCCGGTGTACAAGCTCTGCATATATGCTATGTATCTCAGTTGCACGGTGTACACCCACACGATCCAGCTATTTTGGGGGAAAGAATTTCATCGCAATGCAGTGTTACCTCGCTTGCTGGCGTGTTTAATCTCATTATTCAATTCAATCACTTTCGTTGGAATTGCGCACAGCACGGAGCTGAAACAATCATTCTGGGCACCTGTAGGTCTCCAATCCTTCAAGGTGAACACATCTCGGACGCATCCATTCATTCCACTTTTCACCCCTTCGCAGGTCTGTTGCGCCTGTCCTTTGGCGCCGTGCGATCAATCACGCTGTCTCTGCAGTAGATGAGGGTGGTTGTGATATGCATCGAGTTAGACAAATAAAATGTGTAATCTGATGAGTGCGATCAGTGTCCGAACATCGTAGGGTTCATTCGTAATCATTCCTCGGTACCGGTGAAGATGGGTGCCATAGAGTATGGTCCTGCTGGATCCCTTCATGGTTGGCGATCAGGCAGAGGTGTACCATGTTGTGGGACGGCAAATGGCAGAGATGCGGTGGGATATTTCGAGGCGTTGCAACCCGGGAGATGCTTGGCGTAGGGCAGTTGTTTCAGTCATCTGTCATCCTGGCTTGGACCCTCTCGTTGCCTTGATGGAACCGAAACAGAATGTTGGCCCACTCAACGCCACGACACCCTTCTTGGTGATCACCGTTCAGATCACCGTTAGCGAGAGCAACCGTGGTTCTCCGCATCACCCCCGCGGCTCTCCGTAGATGAGGGTGACCCCCTGGGGGCTGACGAGAAGGCACTCCTGATTGTCGTCATCACCAAATCTTTAGTTGCCAGACCGTTACTCCAATTGACGGGTAAATTGACGGAGATCATTAACCAACAGGAATTCTGTGATGAAATAATCCCCCCTGGCCGGTCTTTAAGCAGATATCCGCGCAGATAATGAATTCGAACTGGTCCACTGGATACGTATTGACGGGCAGGAGTAGGTATTGAATATATACCGGAATGTTACTACTACTAAGTGCCTTTGGCTGAGTGCGGGGGTGCTAGAAGGAGCGTTGATGTCTAAATGAGCGACAAAAGATGTCATCGGGCGTTCTTGATTCGTGGTTGTGCCTTATAAACAAATGGTAAAAATACGACGATGACCTGAAAGATTGCTCTGGTCTGGCCCTGCTATGCACAGCTTCAAGGCTTCCTGCATGCCACCGGAGGTGATAGGATGTGATCTGTTTCTCAATGAAACCGCAATTCAATCCTTTCACCGCGAACGTCCTGTGCTGTATGCAACGATACTCTCGCACCGCATTCTGTCACCGCCCCTGCATCCCGATCACGTGTTTCATCTGTGAACTGGGCAGTGGTCCTGACTGCTCCTGACTGCTCCTGACCATCGGCTACTGTCGGCTAACGCTAGCCGTTTCACTGATGCTTGTCCAATGTTGGAGGATCACGCATCATTCCAAACGAGGCTTGAAGCATATATTGAATACACCGTGTAGAGGATATAAGCCGCCAGGGTAGCTTAAGAGCAAACCACTCCCAACCTCCCTCCGAGCTCCCCAGCTCTCATTCTCCGTTTGTCATTGAACCATCGGACATCACCATTCCCTTCTACCTGACATGTCCTTTGACTTACAGTCTACTCTGCAGTTTCTGCAGATAAATAACTACATATCCCGTATGATCGCTTACACCTTCTGTCAATGATGAATCTTATGGACCAACACAGTTGTCACTGTCACTGCTGTCGTATATGATTATCGTGAGTGATGCTTATTATACTATGTATATCTTTGTTGTCCTGAAGTGACTGAAATTTCAATCCTACCACTGCAGTACTCACCTTTTCGAGAGAGGTGTACTATTTCGCTCTCCACATCATATCAGTCAACTGACAATGTTCAAAGATAGATTATGTTTGGGTGAGCAACAATTTCCAGTACTCACTGAGCCCCTGACACTCCTGACAGTGCAGACCATGGACCTGGGTCTCGACAATGTTTGTTCTGGTGTGTATAAACACTTTCTGAGAGGGCAACCCATTGCAGATGTTCTGAATTGACATTTCTATAGGTCCGCTATTTCGGTCTTTGCTCTACTGTGTACGTCTTTTGTTGCTATGATGCGTACCAAATTATACAGCTAAGAATTAATGCCTGCTGAAGTCTCCAAGGCCTTGGTATGTTCGGAATTAAATGTAAGGTTAACTGAGCTGATCATATGCATTGGCAGTGGGTAGTACATTTGTCCCTGGCCCTGTCGCAGTCAGTGTTTCGGCTTGTTCCTTGTATATCTTTAATATAATGACCATCTTCTGGTAGACGTATGCATCTAAATTCAAACTGAAAGCTTTATAGGTAACAGCTCCATAGGTGTAAGTGGATAAATTTACAATCCCTGCCATACAATCACAAAGACAAGAATGTTCCAAAGGTACCGTATTACACCTGGTAACCGTCTGGACATATGAAATATTCATTACAGCTGCTGATTGTAAGTTACTGTACCCTCCTGATTTCTTTGCCCAAATCGTGATTTAAATTACAGATGTGATGATCCTGCGGGTGTATGCAATGTGGAATCGATCGAAAACAATTCTTTGGGTCCTCCTGTTCATCTATGTTCCACAGGTTATTTGTTCCTTTGTGTTTGCAGGCATCCTTAACAATCCGAATGACTACTACGTCTCAGGTATGTCCAGAACTGAATTGTACACATCACTACATCTCACGGAGGCGGCCGTTCGTCACCCTCCACCCGTTTCTCTAGCCACGGTTGTTCAACTGAGCGATTTCTCTTTTTGCAATATCTCAGCGAGCGGCCCACAACTGCTTTACGTGTATACTAGACTTCCACGGTTTATTCTTGGCACCGCACTTTTGGTTCTCGCTGTCATGCAAACCTTGAAGCAGTCAGTCGACATGTACAAGGCAACCAAGCAGTGGCAGCCTAATCGGTATATGCAACAACTTGTGAGAGATGGAATTATGTATTTCTCTGTGTATGTCTTGCTTTTCTACTCCATCTCGTTCGCCATCCTGAATCTAACCACTTCATCGTTTCATTCTGAACGACTAGGAACATGTTTCTCAATATTACTGCCACGTTCCCAAACGTGGCTTCGTCAAACAGCACTTTGGCGTTATTGCTGGGCGTGTTTATTTACGTATCGATCTGCCCCATTATGCCTCGGTTCATCATCGGTGTGCGAGAGGTGTATGACCGTGACACCCATCGCGGCCGCCAGGGGATTGACAGCGGATTCGGTGTGTTGTCGCAACCCACTGCCAGCCAAAACGCAGTCGTGTCCGCAATTGCATTCGCGGATGTCCCCCCGGAGCAGGATCAGGCCGTGGAAGGGGACGCGAACGAATCGGAGGCGATCCCGCTCGAACCGTTGGGAGATAGCCCGCGTCAGGTTTGAACGAGGATTTTAGGCAGAAATCAGGGATGAGCATAAGCGCTGGGGTATTGGTGAAAAAGAGCGGATGGCGTACTTCAAGTTCTGATCCGGGATATTTATTTTACCTATGCATATGCCTTTCCTTCTGATCTCGGTGTAGTATTTATATCTCAACACTCCGTTATCTCGAGGGAGCTTCTCCTTTACACGTGCAATTTTGGCTGTGCTGCAAGTCTATCAGGACCTACGGAACGCTTTGATAGAGACGAGCACATTGTTCACATCGTTCAGGTGCTTACTACAGCGTATACGACGGAACAAGAGGCTGCTATCACCAAGGAAATGGGTGAGCATCAGGACCGCACGTCGCAGCAGGTATGGGCTCGGGGACCCAACGGTTGTCCTGTTCCCACCACGCACGGCATGAATCCATCGGTCCATGTACTCAACATCACGACGACCACCCTAGCCTTGCATCTGCTTTTGTAACATGATGAATGTGATCCATGTGACACGACAATGGGGGCCTGAGCAAGGCCATGTAAGACCATTATAAGTGCTTATAAGACCTTCTTAAGTACAATAACCAAATAACAATGGGTGGGTAATATCAACAACGCTAGGCTTGTATCACAAGACACTATAAGCCGTTATAAGAAATCCTGGACTCTCGTGATGAAACGGTGTCTGGTTCATTCGTCATATTGTCTGCAGGGTTGGCTTTGGATGCATGATCGCAAGGGAACCAGCGAGGGTTTGACATTTCGGCACCATCCAAACTCGACGAGCGGCGCTACATTGGGTCGCAACCCGAGCTGGACTGTAAACACAGGCAGAGAAGCGCTGGTTGGGAATGTAGATGAGGACGATATTGCCTCCTTTTGTCAGACAGGGTGAAGTCTGGACCCAATTGGACGCATCAAGAAAGACAGGTCTTCCTCTAGATTGAATCCCGATGTTCCATTCCGACGTTCCTGTAAGAGAATGATGAAGTAGATGAGGTCACTCCGTTAACTACCATGAAGAAACGATATGGGTCGACGTCATCTGATCGAGCTGTTTAACGAAATTCAGCTCACGAACACGAACACACGCGACGGACCCTTTGTTGACTTCAGATATCGTACATCAATGAGTCGAATGCTCACAGTCTCGCCGTATTCGCGTGCTCTTAAGTGAAAAATCCGCATCAGAGTTGCACCTTAATGTTCTGCGTCGCGCGTGGTGTCAAGAAGTTTGGATCCTTGCTGTGTCGTTGGGAGCTACCATGGTTGGTTTCCTGGGTCAGCACAGCTGGTGCGCGGACCTGGCATGTACACAGGATACCGAAAAATGCTGAAGAACACGACGATAAGTTTGGCCGACAATTTCGTTGAGGGTGTGCGGTCATAACGATTCATTTGGCGCTGAAGACGAATCCCATTATGTGTTTGGACGCGAGTCATTCGGTGTGCATACCTCGGGGTTATGGAGTCGGGTAAGCGGATCTTTCTTGAGGTGGTTTAGAGATCAATCGATCGTGATTCCTCAGCCTGGGACCCATGACATTTTCCCTCGATGTAAGGATGTTAGTTCACAGAGACATTACTCCAGATTGCTGGAGTGAGTAAAAGATGAACAATTTGACCGAAATGGTGAATATACACCACCCATTAGGGATCGAAGAAAGCGTCAGACATATCATTGGAGATTACGCTACGTCATGGTGCCGGAGACGACGCGCATAGCCTTGCGAATGTAAGACGGAAACGTTTATCTATACCTGAAAGGAATGCCCAACAGCAAGAAATCAGCCATGATACGATGCGTTTTCTTCGAGGGATGCCTAGCATCATGGAGTGTCGTTAACTGCAATCCTCGTAGCTGACGCCAGACCGATCAAGCGCCACTCATCCTGGAATCCAATAAACGTAATGCTACGATGACCGCGAGATCTGACCATCAACGACGCTGTTAGGAGAAGTACACCACCTATTGGGGGATCTAACAGGCAGTTTTTGCTGGAGATGATACGCGTGACCTTGCAGTTGAAAGGGATATTTTTATTTGTCGTTGAGAGGGACGCCCACAGCAAGAAGGAAAGAAAAACTGCGCCAACCAGGTTACACGACACTGGTCCAAGACTTCGATGTAATCAGCCACGATAAAATGGGTCCCTTTAGAGACATGACTAAAATCGTCGAGTGCCATTAACTAATACTCGGACCAGACATATAACCAGTAGAGCGGAACTCACTCATGGGGTCCAAGTAAAAGAATGCTCCAGCTCATTACACGATCAGACAGTGGACGTTCCATTGCCAATGACGCAAGAGGACGTGCTGGTATATCCAAACGCTTGATACCGTGACTCCGGATCGGGATGGAGCAAACGGTCGCAAATCGTAGCAAAACTGTGGATGCCCGCAACACATGTTGCTCGTGGTGAACCGGGAACCTGCATGTAGCTGTCAATGGGCGTCCGAATGCACGGCTGACGTCAACAAGGAATTGTTCGTGGTATGGCGTATCACCAGGGGGTCCATTGCAGATTTCACGCTGGTCGTGAGCCGAGTCTTGCAGCTGTGATATGACGAGGGCTACATGTCCCGGAAAAAGTTGGAGCTCGAAAATGATTTCGTTTGGCGATGAAACGAAGCCACCAAACCAACCTCCCTTTCTACTTTCGCTCGACTTGGGACCAAAATCCGGTTACATCCCCCATGGCCCACTCTCGCTGACTACTTCCAGCGGTCTTCCTTTCGAGTTGAACCCAACACTGTGTCCGCGCCTTTCCCCACCAATGCTTCCATCTGGGTTTCCTTTCCTTGTCAAAATGGAGTCGCCTATCTGTCCATTCCCAAATCGCCTCCACACAAACGTTCGTCCGAGACCTCAACCGTCTCCCCCGAATCGTCTTTTCGGTCGTCTCGAGCATATTTATTACGCGCGAATCGACGAGTCGAGGGTACAGGCGACCTTTATCCGAGAACACAGGGATGTCTCGCGCGAAACCGCTGTGGTTATTTGTGGAGCCTTCGATGACAGGGTTACTCCCCCCACAACCGTTGCCAGCTCCATTCGCACTTGGCTCAGGTGGGAATTTCCAGTATACGCAACCTGAACACTCGCCTCCTCTCACCTCCCACTCCGAGTTCAGACTCAGTCCTGTATCCACACCTCACTCAAGATTGCGCTCAAGACCCAACGTTTGATTTCCAATCTCACCGCTGAAGAGAGCTGAGAGCGCGGTCGAGGTTGTCTTCGACGAGAATGGTGTGTACTATGCAGTGCCAGTTACTTCCATCAAGTTGTGTCAATGAGGGTAGGCGTGAGGTCCATCGCGCCATTTACGCGGTCGAACAGGCCGCTCGTGATGTGCATTTTGTTAGAAAGTGAAATGTGCGATTGATGGTTGCGTACGTATGAATCTTATAATGGGCATTTAAGCCGCGTTCCAAAGGGCCATACCGCACCACGGAAGGTGACGACAGACGGAGTGGGGCGGGCATCGATGCGATGCTAATATATAGATTGTGCATCAGTCGCACATCACGGTGGGATGAGCAAGTTAGAGTCAAAACGGCGCTGAAAACCAACGCGCTCTGGAGTAAGGAAAAGCCAGGGAATCGGTGGGGGCGACAGGACCCACCTGTCTGCCTCAGTCCAACAATGCACATAGCTCGTCTATTCGATTGTTGGTGTCTGCAACCCAGACTGATGGGATGCGAACAATCTCAACCCTAACCCCGTATATCTGACCCGACGACGCGAAGTGCGGCGATAAATCCAAGTATGAATATGCTGCAGGTGTATAGATCGTACATAGTGCAGAAAAGGGGATCCGTCCTTGCGCATACAGCCACATGTTTGGACGGGATGAACAGGTTAGAGGTAGAGCAACACCGAAAACCAATGCGCGGAGAGCAAGGAATATTTAGGAAATCAGTGAGCAGTGACGGGGCTTACTCACCCGTCTGCTTCAGTCCAACCACCCCCACTCGTCAGTGTCCGTAACCTGACTGATATGAACCAAACAACCTCGACGCTAGCCCCATGCACCTGGCCCGGTGACATGAAATGCGGTGGTGACTAGTAAGGATAAGGGAGGAAACGAGGACGAAAGCGTTGGCGAAGAAAAGCGCAGACGTGGCGTTGGGGATGTCGCACGGGAGGCCTCGTTTGTACAGGTCGCTACACAGCAAACTCCCGCCTGATCCAAGCGTGAATGGAGTTGAAGAGATTGTGAAAGGAGTAGCCCCGTTATCGAAGGACCCACCAACAGGTCTACCGGTTCCGCGTGAGACGAATTCTTGTTATTATAACGGTGGACTGTACCGTTAGGTCATCTATTCGCCCTGAAAGGGGATGCTCGAGGTACCGGAGGAGGTGATCCGGGGGAAATGGCTGAGGTCTCGGCCGAACTTTCCCGCGCAGGTGGTTTGGGAACTCATTTTTACTGAGACGGGGTTCGGAAAAGATGTGGGAGGGAATGCGAATGGTAGCGTCGGCGAGGAAAGGCGTGGACACGACGTTTTGGATACCGCATCGAACATTCTCGCTCGAAAGGAGGATGGCTGGAGGTAGTTATCGGAAATTGAGATTGTGTTCAAGCGAATACTCGCGGAGGGCGGAGATCATATCATCTGTCACCAGAAGATCGTGCGTCGGAGTAAACTGAAAGCTTTATTGATAACAGTTCCATAGGTGTAAGTGGATCAATTTACCATCCCTGCCACACGATCACGAAGACGAGAATGTTCCAAAGGTACCGTATTATATCTGGTAGCCCCATGGACATATGAAATATTCATTACAGCTGCTGATTGTAAGTTACTGTACCCTCCTGAGTTCATTGTCCAAACAGTGATTTCGATTGCAGATGTGATGATCCTGCGGGTGTATGCAATGTGGAATCAATCGAAAACAATTCTTTGGGTCCTCCTATTCATCTATGTTCCACAGGTTATTTGTTCCTTGGTTTTTGCAGGCATACTCAACAATCCGAATGGCTACTTGTCAGGTATGTCCGGAACTGAATTGTATACATCACTACATCTCACGGAGGCCGCCGTTCGTCACCCTGTGTCTGTTTCTCTAGTCACAGTTGTTCGCCTGAATGATTTCTCTGTTTGCAATACCTCAATGGACGGACCGCCACTGATTTCCCTGTATGATAGAATCCCGCGGTTTATCCTCGGTGCTACACTTTTGGTTCTCGCTGTCATGCAAACCTTGAAGCAGTCAGTCGACATGTACAAGGCAACTAAGCAGTGGCAGCCTAATCGGTACATGCAACGACTTGTGAGAGATGGAATTGTTTATTTTTCTGTGTATGTCTTGCTTTTCTACTTCATCTCGTTTCTCATCCTCAATCTAACCACTCCATTGTTTCATTCTGAACGACTAGGAACATGTTTTTCAACATTGCTAGCCTATTCCCAACCTTGACTTCGTCAAACAGCACTTTGACGTTATTTCTGGGTATATCTACGTTCATATCGATCTGCCCCCTTATGCCTCGGTTTATCATCAGCGTGCGAGAGATGTATGAACATGACACCCGTCGTGGTTGCCAGGGGGTTGACAGCGGATTTGGTGTGTCGTCGCAACCCACTGCCAGCCAAAACGCAGTCGTGTCTGCGATTGCGTTCGCGGATGTCCCCCCGGAGCAGGATCAGGCCGTGGAAGGGGACATGAACGAATCGGAGGGGATCAGGCTCGAACCGTTGGGAGACAGCATGCGTCAGGTTTGAATGAGGATTCTGGGCGAGAATCGGGGACGAGCACAAGCGACGGGGTATTGGTGAGAAAGAGCTTACGGTGTACTTCACACTGCGGTTCTGCTTATTTATCTTACCTATGCACATGCCTCTCCTTCTGATCTCGATGTATTATTTATATCACAAAGCTCCATTATCTCGAGAAAGCTCCTGCTGTACACGCGCAATTTGGTCTGTGCTGAAAACCTCTTCAGGATCTACGCAACGCTTTGATAGAAAGTAGCATATTGTTCACATCATCAGGTACTTACCACACGTGTACGACAGAACGAAAGGCTGCTATCACCGAGAAATGGGTGAGGATCACGACCGCACGTCGCAGCAGGTATGAGCTCAGGCACTCAATGGTTGTCCTGTTCCCGCCACACACGGCATTAATCCATCGGTCCATGTGCTCGAATGATGTCTCATTCATTCGTCGTATTGTCTGCAGGGTTGGCGTTGGATGCACGATCGCAAGGGAACCGGCGAGGGTTCGACATTTCAATACCATCCAAACTTGATGAGGGGCGCTACTTTGGTTCGCAACCCGAGCTGGACCGTAAACACAGGCGGAGAAGTGCCAGTTGGGAATGTAGATGAGGACGGTATTTTCTCCCTTTTGTCAGACAGAGTGAAGTCTGCACTCAATTGGATGCACCAAGAAGAAAGAGGTCTCCACCGAGATTGAATTCAAATGTTCCATTCGGACGTTCCTGTACGAGAATGATGTAGATGAGATCGCCTCCGTTGATTACCATGATGAAACGATGTGGGCCGACGTCGTCTGATCAAGCTGTTTGGCGAAATCCAGCTTACGAACACGAACACATCCGACGGACCCTGTGCTGGTTTCAGATATCGTACATCAATCAGTCAAATACTCACACTCTTGCCGTGTCCGCGTGCCATTAAGTGAAAAATCCATGTTATAGTTGTACCTTAATGTTCAGCGTCGCGTGCAGTGTCAAGGTTTTGGATCCTTGCTGTGCGTCGTTGTGTATTACCATGATGAGTGTCCTGAGCCAGTACAGCTGGTACGCAGACCTAGCATGTATACAGGATACCGAAAAGTGCTGAAGAACAAGACCATAAGTTTGACCGACGATTTCGTTGAGGACATAAGTGTGTTGTGGTCATAACGATTCATTCGACGCTCAGCACGAATCGGGTTATGTGCTCGGACGCGCGTCATTTGATGTGCATACCTCGGGCTTCTGGAGTCAGGCTGAGCGGATCTCCCTTGAGATGGCTTGGAGATCGATCGATCACAGTTCCTCAGCCTGGGACCCGTGACATGTTCCCTCGATATAAGGATGTTGCTGCAGAGGCATTACTCCGAGCTGCTGGAACGAGGAAAAGACAAACAATTTCACCAGAATGGTGAATATACACCACCTACTAGGGATCGAAGAAAGTTTCAGATATATCATTGGAGACAACGCTACATCATGATGCCGGAGACGACACGCGTACCCTTGTGAATGTAAGACAGTAGATTTTATCTGTACCTGAAAGGAATGCCAGTAGCGAGAAATCCGCCATTATACGATGAGCTTCTTTCAAGGGATGCCTAGCATCATGGAGTATCGTTGACTGCAATCCTCGTAGCTGACGCCAGACCGATCAAGCGCCACTCAGCCTGGAATCCAATAAACATAATGCACAAGATCTGACCGACGATCCTTTGCCAACGACGCTAGTGGGAGAAGCCACACCACCTCTCGGGGGATCGAACAGAGAGTTTTGCTGGAAACGATGCGCGCAACCTTGCGATTGAAAGGGGGCATCTTAATTTGTCGCTGAGAGGGACACCCACAGCAAGAAAGACAGCGTCAATCAGGCCACACGACACTCATCCAAGACTTCGATGTAATTTCAGCACGATAACATGGGTCTCTCTAGAGATATGCCTAGCATCGTCGAGTACCATTAACTAATACTCGGAGCAGACACCTAACCAATAGAGCGCAACTAACTTACTGATGGGGTCCAAGTAAAAGAATGCTCTGCGTCATTGCACGACCCAACAGTGGACGTTCTGTTTCCAATGACGCAAGAGGATGTGCTGGTATGTCCAAACGTTTGATACTCCGGATTGGGACCGAGACCGTCGCAAATCTGACAAGGGCGACGTCGAGCGGTGGCTTCTGCACACGGGTATATGAACTGAATACGTGGATTCCCGCAGCACAGGCTACTCGCGACGAACCCAGGAACTTGTAGCGGGGCATCCGAATGCATTGCTGGCATCAACAAGGAGTGTGTGTGAACGAAAGAGTTAAACGCCTACTGTCTACAACGTTCACCCGTCAGATGTGGTGAACTGAGATACATTCTTCTTGAGTATATGAGCGCTCCCTGTTGGAGAACGTTCTGGAATGCGCACGCGTTCTGTGCGTGGTATGGCATATCGCGGGCGGCTCCAACGCGGATTTCATGTTCGTCGTGGGTCGAGTCCTGCAGCGGTGATATGACAAGGACTGACAAGTCTCAGGTAAACCATAAGACTACATTGGCAACGAAAGTTTCGATGATCTTGTAGGGCGGTGTTGAGCAATGAAACACGGCCACCAAATCAATGCCTCGTCCGCCAACTTCCTATCTACTTTTCCACTGCTCGAGTTTGAACGAAACTCCCCGTGACCCGCTCCCGCTGACCACTTCCTGCAGTCTTCCTCTTCACCGGCCAGGCGACATCCCCAACCTCATGTCCGCGTCTCCTCCCAAATCGTTGCTGATATTCTTATGAAAAATGGACTCCCCATCCGTCCACCCACGCGGGAAAATACCTCCTAGACTCCAACTGTCTCACCTAGATCTACAGCTCCATTCGCACCTCTGTCGCGCGGGAGTCGTTTGTTTACGCGACCTGTATACGCAAGAGAGGATCGGGAATCCCAGTCTCGCTCCTCCCTTCACGAAGGTCTTCTTCCTCAGAAATCCATGCTATTCAGGACTCAGCCGCAGGTTTTGACCTCATTGATATCACTCATCCAGGAGGGCCGCCAGTGAGACAGCTTCCGATGTCAGATTGTATACTCATGGATCCACCGCCACATTTCGCGTCGTCGGGTCAGCTGTATGGGGTTAGGATCGAGGCTGGTCGTGTCCCATCAGTCTGTGTTGCGGAAACTGACAATCGAGTAGGCAGGGCAGGTGCGATGTTAGATGGAGCGATACGAGTAGGTAGCCCCAGACACCGATGTCCTAGCCCTTCCTTACTCTCACTCACGTTGGTTTTCAGCGTCGGTTTGACCCCAACCTGCTCATCCTACTGTGAGATCCGACTGTATGCGCAACAACAGATCCCCCCACTTTTCGCACGATGCACAATCTATATATTTACATCACAGATACCTCCGTCTATCGTCACCTTCCCTGGTGGAGTGTAGCCCTTTGGAACGACGCTTCTTCGTTATACAATCTATGCATGTATGCTGTGTGCCCTGAGCCGAACGGTGTACGCACAGATGATCCAGCTGTTTCAGTGGGAAAAAAGAACACGGACATCGTCACAACGCGGGTCTCTTTAGTTCAATCGATCGTTCATGAACTGCACGCGACGCAGAGACGAGTCTGCGCTTCACCCAGAGCTCGCATGATCTGATGGCTTGTCTCACCGGCATCTCGCTCTTACCCGATGTATCCCCTCTCCTCCATTTCGTTTAATCACACTGGGTCCCATCTCTTCACTGCATCCTGGGACCTCCTGATCGGCTTTCTGATACACCATCACCCCCGCCCAAGACGAGGTGGGACCCACGTCCGACCTGGTTTCCTCTTCTGACTACAAACACGGTGCTGGATTGCCAGGGAGGCTGACTAGGCGAAAAACGCAAAACCCCCACAGTCGTATTCAGGTCTCGCACAGTGCATCCAAGGCAGATTTTGTGCCCGGGTCGAACGAGCGGGCGTAAGTTGTAGGTTGGACTTTACAGTGCGGGCGTGGGCTGTCGACTTGGGTGTGTGTGTGGACACGACTTTTTTAGGTGGAGCCAATCTCATGTTATGTTGTTATTTTATTGGTCGTTGTCGTCTAGGCCATCCCTAGATCATCGTTGGTCGTGTCACACCTGACGGACACATCGTCCTCGCGTCCTCCACCGCCGGGGCCGTCTGCATCCTTGACCTCCATCCACCTCACTCGCGCGTACAGCCGGAACGCTCATTCACCACGCCACATCACCCTGTCTCGCCTATCGCAGCACTGCACGGGCCTTTTCCCTAA
>JBBPKW010000274.1:0-20476 GCA_038089475.1 Boletus aff. vermiculosoides | reverse complement strand
GGCAAAGAGACAACGGGTGGGTGTCACACCGACGGTCAGCGAGATGATGCAGACGGCGATGGACGCCGTGCGTTGGTGACGAGAGAGGGAGGTGTGTGCGTGTGGTTGTGAAGTCGTCTTTTTTTTTTTTCCTTCTTGGCTCCTCAGGATGAGCGTTTGTTACCGCTGTTACTTTTTTTATTGTCATGTTTCTGTGACCCAACCAAGACGCGATGTAATGTACGGTGTTCCTTCCGCCCTTTTCCTTCTTTCGACCGAACACCACCGACGTCAATGTTCGTTCGAGGGTGGGGCATAACGAACATTCGACATGGGTGTGTTTTCTTCTCCGTACACGATTACAAATGTAGGCGTTGTCGAATGTGTGAAAATCTTGACATGCAAGCTCGTAACTGGACCTGCTCGGTCTTGTCAGCGATATAGCTTGCAATGTCTCGGGATGGACTCTGTCCTCCCTTTGTTTTGGTTGGCTCCTTCATCCTTGAACATTTGGGGGTTTACAGTGCTTCATCGGGGCCTTTCTAGTATCCACTACGACGTCAAACTATCTTTCGAATCGTCTCTCTCTCTCGATGACGCTGTGATGCGACGTGTAATCGTGCACTGTGCATCACGTTGGACTATGCGACGGTGTGCCATCAAGAATACACACGAGCAAGTACGTTTTTTGCGAACAGTGGGTAGCGATAAGATAAGATACCAGTGAGTTACATAAGCATAAGAAGGAGGAGATGTTTTCCCAGACTCGTCGTCCACCTTGCAATGCTCTTCGATGTGAGTGGGTTCGAAAGGATAACATTTGCACCGGTTGGTAGAACTGCTTATATAAGTGTATGTGTGTGGGTATATCCGAAACAGGCAATTGTGGCAAATCACCCCCGAGTGGAAAGGGGTCAGGTGGCACTCAGGATCACTCCAATAGAAGGAACTTGGACCAGGTTCTTTCCCACCCTTCAAGATGAGCACCAACAGTATCCTGAACCAAGCAGTTTGCAATATTACAAAAGTCATCAAAAAGTATGTGTCACATGGCACAACTCCAGAAGACTGGAAGCAATGGAGCCTATTGAAATCTCAATGCACTGTGGATACTGGATCTGTTATGACACTGGGTGTTGTCTGGTGGATATTGGATGTTGATCAGTATATGTAACTCCATGGATGGGGGAAGGGAGGACTGAGTTTTTGTCTAATTGGCCACTATACACAAGATAATGCAGCAGCACTCCATCTTAAGTGGAATGAAGACTTTTAAAGAGGAAACACCAGAAGATACACATAGATTGCATAGAACTAGCTTAGAGATATTCTACACATGCAGGGTTCTATTTATACTGATTGTGTTGATGCTATAGAAGGACTGGAAATGTCAGGAAATATAGGAACTACAATATAATCAGTTCTACAAGGTCTGTTGAGAGAGGAGGGAAAGAATTGAGTCTGCTGTTTCATAGCTATTGGAAAGGAAGAGAGAGGGACTGGAGAGTATGGAGAAAGGTAGATATAGAATGTTTGTAACATTACCCCATTCATAGAGTGGAAGGACCCCTCTATTTACTATCCTCTGTTGGGGCCTGACTGGTCCCCTTTGTTTGTCTTGAAATCCCAATAGTCAGAGTTGATAAGAGAACTTCTGTCTGGAGTGTGGTGAGGGCATTCTTGGCAGACATGATCAGGGCTTCCACAGATAAAACAAACTCTGGCAGGGCAATATCCTCTCCTTCCTCAACCCACATTGACCCCAGCTGAGGTTTGTTAGTTTGGGGAACCCAGGATGTTGGCCACTGTGGTGAATTGTACTGGAGGGGGTTCCAAATGTGCATTCAAGAGATGGAATTGATGATGTCTTGTAGGATTTGTCAACTGCTTGTAGGAGTTGGAAAGTGGTCTGGTTGGCAGTTTTCATCTTCCATATCCATTGAATCAGGGGGTGAAAAGGGGGTGGGGGGATGAGGTCTATCAGGGGGAGGAATTCAAAGTGGAGAGGGAGAGCTGAGTTCTCCAGTACAAACAGGGGAGGGTTTGGAGCATATTCTGTCAAAGAGGTCACTTGGGTGGATAGGGGGGTTGGGAAGGATGATTGACTTGGAGAGATATATCCAGTGTTCTTTGGGGGTGATGGCAGCAAGAATGGGTCAGATAATGTAAGTGAAGTCTGAGAGAGGAATATCATTGACCACTCTGCAGAATCCAGCACAAAAGAGAAGCTCCAGCATATCACTTTGTATTGTGAGTAAGAATTCTGTTAGAGTCGTCCCTCAACTACTGGATTATCCTACTAGCAACTTGCCTCCAGCACAACTACAGCTAACACTTATGCCAGAACCATCCTAGACAACCCATGACCTCTCCTACTATGGAACTGCCCTAGTCATCCTAGCACACCACTAGCCACAGCAGCACTCACACTCCCTATTGAATCATACCTAAGCCATGACCTAGATGACCACCCCCTTCCTACCCTGCTAGTATTGGAGGACAGCCTCCAACCCATCCTACACAAAGAAGCTCACCCCACTCAGATGATCTCATTAGCACAGTGTACAAGTCATCCCTACTTCCTCAAACATTGGACAGGCTGATATTCCCCTTATGGCCCTTCCACCTTTTCCAAGGCTGTTACTCCCTTCTCTGCCCATTATGGACACTCCCCTTGACCCCTTATGTAACTATATCCCTTTCCTTCCCATCAGCCCCATATACAACAGTTGGTTTCACCTTGCTAGGCACCTATATCACTATATTGCCTTATCAGGCATGAGTCCCCATATAGACACTTTCCTATATAGCTTAGCATAGCTTCACACCTGTATATAAACCCCAGGCTCCAGCAGGATAGCTCCCCAGCTAGTTCTGCGCAATCCAAGCATATTTCTAGTGTTCTCTTCCTTGGACCTCTATAAGTCTTAACCCACACTTCCAAGTGGGTGGTAATAAGCCTGATTCCTCCAAGATATGTTATGCCCACAAACTTGCTCTCACTTTGTCAGCCCCTCCTATACAGTTAGGAGTCTGAACATCAAGAGATCACTTGCGCTGTAACAGATTCCACAAGGACCAGATCATAAGGTCTGGTTCCATATCTAGAATCATTCTGTCAGAAGAATTGGTAATGGAGGAATATTTGTTGATACAGTCCAACCAGATGAAAGAGCTGTTGGGATCCATTGATGGCATAGTGGGTTCTGAGGAATTCATCAAAGATGGTGGCTTGGAGGGTGATGGTGAAAACTAATTTTCATATGAAGGGGGAGAGATGGTGTACCCATACAGGGGGAGCATTTGGGATGGCAGGTTCTTTGGACATTTAATAGGAGTGGTGAAAGGGGCAGTAGGAGAGTCTGCAGAAGCATGAGTGTTGGTACTGGTGATGGACTGCTTCGTTGAGTTGAATAAGGGTGGGGTTATTGGAGGGGAGGAAGTTTCGTTGCAGGAAATCTAGGTTGGCTTGGGAGAGATGGAGGGCATTTGGGATCTCAGAAAGGTAGGAAGATTGTTGGATTATGGAGTTGAATTACAGGAGGTTATTCATCTTCTTATACTCCTTGAGTATTTCCTATGCATGGCTGAAATTGGATTCTATTTCCCAAGTGGCTTCAGACAGTGGATAGTCTTTCCAGGCTGTGAGGTACTGTCTTGATTGGTGTTTCCCTTTGTGGCAAATGATATAGTCAATTTTGTATTCCTCTTCCCCATGCAATAAGTCCAGGGGTGGCTGGGTGAAGTTAGATCCATGCTTGTCAGTCTTGATATAAGGAGTTAGGAGTGATGCATGAAAGATGGGGTGGATCTTCCATTGAGGGGGCAGTGTTAATTTGTACACTATGGAGGAGATGGTTTTTTTGATCTTAAAAGGGCCATGTCATTTTGGTGCAATTTTTTTGTTTAGATTTAGAGAGAGGTTAGTGGCTTTGAGTCAAACAAGTTGTCCAGAGTGGAATGGGGTATATTTGCCTTTTGATCTGTTGGCCATGATTGCTTGAGAACATTCTAGGGCTGCTTTGACCTTATCTTGTAAGTGGGCTATGTTCTTTAGGCAGTCATGGATGACTGGGACAAAGGTGGGACCTAGTTTGGGATAGGATTGTGGGTGGTATCCCATCATGAGATGGAAAGGGGAGTCTCCAGTGGTGGAATGGGTCATGGAGTTGTGGTGGAATTTGGTGAGAGGTAGGGCTTTCACCCATGTGATAGGAGAGTTTTGACAGAAGAGTCATAGATAAGTTTTGAGTTCTTGATTAACCCATTTGGTTTCTTCATCAGTTTGGGGATGGTAGATGGTGGAAAGGGCAATATCATAATGGAGGAGGTGGGCTAGTTCCAGGGCAAAAGTGGAGCAAATTGAGAGCCTCTGTCAGAAATCACTTTGTTGTATAGTCCAAATCTAGGAAAGATGTGTTGGAAGAACAGTTTGGTGACTCCTTCTGTAGATATAGTTTTGGGACAAGGAATGAATATCACCTCTTTTGTAAGGCCATGGTTGACCATGACCAGGACAGAGTCCAGGGTCTTGACAGGAGGTAGCCCTGTGATGAGGTCCATGGAGATTTGTTGGAATAGGCAGTTTGCACTGGAGGATATCAGCAGGAGAGGGGGATGTGTCAGGTGGGTGTTAATCTTGTTTTGTTGGCATGCAGAGCAGCCGGCAACATAACACCAAACAAAGGTAGACATGCCTGGCCACTAGTAGTTGTGGGAGAGAAGGGTCAGTGTTCATGCTGCACCAGCATGCCCACCATATGGAGAGTTGTGAATAGAGAAGATGAGGGGACTTTGACAGTCCTTGGGAATGTAGATGCAGCCAAGATAGGTGAGATGGGTGCCATTGTATGCCCAATTGAAGAGTTTGGCTTGAGGGAGGAGGGATGAACCTGAGCTCATGGCATAAAGGGCTTGGGTGACTAATGGATTGTCTAGGGTGGACTGGGCAATCTTGGAGGCTATGATAGTGTCCAGTGCATGGGTAAAAAGGTCATTGGGGAGAAGTTGGAGGGACTGGCAGCTATAGTAAATGAAATGGCGCATAGCTCAGTTCTCCAGGGCTCAATTGATATATTGAGTTTCAGTTTCTTTTTGAAGATATCCTTCAAGGTGGGGGTTGGAAACTAAATCAATGTTAACATGATGTGGTGGGGGTGATGAGGGTTGGAAAAACTGGGAAGTGTGTTGCTTGGTATCCACCTCATAAGAGCAGAAGAGGTGGTCAGATTGGTCTGTGGATTCCTCTATGGAGATAGTTTGGGTGGTCCAGTTGATGGCAGGGTTGGCAATTTTCAGCCAGAGTAGGCCAAGGATGAAATTCTGTTGGCCACAGGCCATTACATAGAAGGTTGCCTTGTGAATGATCCCTCCTATTGAGATGAACAGTTCACAGGAAAATTGAATGTTGCCATTTTTGTTCTGCAAGGAATCAATGTTCCTAGCCCAGAGGGGTTCTTTGAGCTTGGTGAGGGGGAGACAGTGTTTTTTGACAAAGTTCCAGTCAATGCAAGAAATGTCTGCACCACTATCTACCAGGGTGGAGGAGTCAACAATTTTGAATGTGTGTATAGGTACAATGATTTGAATGGAGATTTGCATAGATTTCATCGTAGATCATATAGTTATGGCACATAGAGATGGGGGAGTGGTTCACATCGATCGAGTCTTCCTATTTAAAAATCCATCTTGGAGAATGACACCCTCCTTACATTGGTGTCCTCATCATCCTCCACTAGTTCTAACCTCAGGATTTCTTCTTTCTCATCAACTACTTGTTGGACCTTTTTGTCCAAGGGTTTCTTGAAGAAGATGGGGCAGATGATGCTAAGATGGCTGGATTTCCAGCATTGGAAACAGAGTTTCTTTTTGATACATCATTTGCGTTCTTCTGGGGTTAATTTGGACACTTTGACAATGTTAACATCCATGGCATTAGGATCTTTGACTTTGGGGTTTACAGGGTGTTGAGTGAAGTGATGGTAGGTCTGCGAGGGGTGTAAATTCCTCTTGGCAATTTCGTCGGCTCACTCCCACTGGGTCTGGAAGTGAATTGCCTTAGAGTACCACTCAACAATGGTGGCCAGGACCATATCCATCCCCATGATTTGTTTCGTGAGGTTAGGGGGGATTCCTGTGGAGAAATATCCAATCAGGACATTTGCATCATGAATGCTGGCATGTCTGGCATGATTCTGAAACTCAGAGATGTAGTGGTTAAGGAAGGGGGAGTAGATTCCGTTCCATCCCTTGATCATCCTTTGGGTGAAAAGCCAGGCGATAGCATTTCCAACAATGTCCTTGTGTTCAAAGGTTTTCTTGAACTTAGTCATGAAGTCAGCAAATGTTCCAAGGGCTAGGATGTTTCCAGTGATACACCTAGTTCAGAAGGTGGTTGCCCAAGTAAGGGCAGATCCGGAGGTCATGTAGGACAGGGTGAATGCGACTTGTTTGTCGTTGTCCTTATAGACATCCTTGTTTACATGGAGGTAGAATTGGACAGTGTGGAGTCATTGAAGAGTGGTGTCATAGGATCCATTGTAATTCTTCAGGGTGGCAATGCAAAGTTTGGTGGGTTTGTTGGACATGGTGGGCAGTGGGATGAAGGGTGGTCTCTGGAATGGGGGTGGTGGTGGTGGAGGGGGACCTCAGGGTAGAGGTGGTGGTGGTGGAAAAAGGGGTCAGCTAGAGGTGGGGGTGGGTGAGGGTGGAGTGGGTGGTTGAGGGAGGTGGAGGATAGAGAAGAGGTCATGTGAAAGGTCAAGGGTTTTGTCTGGCTCTTGGAAGAGCAGGAGGTCAAGGTCGGGATCAGATTCCAGCGAAGGTTCTCCTCACTCAGGGCTAGGGTTGGAAGACTTGTCATCTCTGGCTGGGGGGAAATGCCACCAGCAAAGAGGTGCATCCGAGGATGAAATGTTGGAAGATTATGGCGATGGTAGCTTCAATCAAAGTTAGACCTTTTGTTATGGCTAACTTGGGTAGAGGTAGAGGTAGAGGTAGACTCAGTCAGTTGTGGTTTCAACCAGACAGGTCATGATGTTCAAGACTATGGTCTTGACAAGAGGGGGTCTCCTAGGGGAACCTCTGCCTAGGTAGTTCAAGAAATCAAGGGGGGTGTTGACTCAAGAGTACAACAACAACTTCAGAGAAGAACAATGGAAGTTATGTGCCAAGTAGGTCTAACTTAGAGATACAGGTAGAGCTACTCAAGTTTATATATGAACAGTCAGAATGAAAGACAGAACATACAGGAATACAATGGGACTCCTAACTGTGGAAGCTGACTGATGAAAGACTAAATTGGAAGGCCAAGGAAAGGAGATGATTAAGCCAGCGAAGAGTATTTGAAAAGGCATAGTAAGCATATTGGTTCCAGTTCAGAACCAGTCCCATTCAGAAGGCAAACATAGGTAAGCAGGTCAAGGGAGTTCTCGGAATAGAACAGAAGGAAAAGAAAAGAATACAAAGTAAAACATAACAATATCATAATTCCACTCAGGGATGCCAAAGGTTTTAGAGAAGTAAGTGCAGGGATAGAGGTTGCCATTGGGGTCTTTTTGCATTAGTACTTCCCCTGCTGCAGTTAAAAAGGCATTGGTTATGATGTAGAATGGGCAGTCAGTGTTGGACATATGGAGGATGGATTGATGGAGAAAGGCATTCTTCAAGGTCTGAAAGGCTTGTTGTTCATTGTCCCTTCATTTCCAGGGATTTCCTTTTCTAGTAAGGAGTAGGAGGAGTTGGGCTATGTTGGAGAATACTGGTACGAATTTTCAGTAAAAGTTGCAGAAGCCAATGAAAGATTGGACTGCTTTGATGTCCTTTGGTGCATTCCAGTTCTGTATGGCAGTGAGTTTCACAGAATCCATGTGTACCAGCAAGTAAGGAAGATAAGGAGGGTCTATACCAAGACTGTCCAGGGCTATAATGGAGATGGGAGGGGTTCCTGTTGACTACAGGGTAATGACTTGTTGATCTGTGACACAGGATGACAGTAGATCTGTGAGGTAAGTCAAAGACTATATTGGCTCTGAGATCTGACAATCCGATCTGGAGATCTAAGGGGGTGAAGATAGACAGAATTACAACTGTCAGGGTTATAGTGGAGGTGAGGCAGTGATATCAGCTATGATGGTGATCATAGCACTGGTTCTGGCAGGTATGTAGTGGCTGTGTTGGTGGTTACACTTGTAAGTATGGGAGTACAAAGGTTGACTAGGATAAGTCTGGTGCAAGCATTGGCCGTAGTTTGCAGTAGGCTTGCTTGCTAGTAGGCTAGGTCTGTAGTTAAGGTACAACTGTAACACCTTGTATGCATTGAAGAAACAATGGTAGTAGTTTACACATGCAGGTGAGTGATGCTTACCAAAAGAACATCTGTCCACTTGATTTCAAAACTATGTAAGCTAAAGACCCAAACAAATATGAGTCTTGGGTCACTTGTTACAACTTGGGGATATTGTTAGCTATAATATAGAAAAAAAACACAAGTCTTTGTAGGTTATGTCATATAGGACACTGGACACTACTGAACACTTGTAAGACCTTGCTAGTGTTGGTGCAATTTTCAAATTATATAAGTGGTCTCTAAGTGTACCAAAGGTAGCTACTACTTCCATTAAAGAGTCATTTTTGAATATTCATTCTCCTACTTTGTACAACATCTCACTTCACTTTATATATTTGACACATTGCATGTGATCATGGAAAAGGTCACCTGATCAACAATGATGTCATAACATGTGTTATTAATTTCTGCTTTTCTCTCACACTGTCATACTTCTTTTTCCCATTATCAACTTCTCTTTTTCACAATCATATATATATTCTATTACAACACAGTAGAAGTTTCTTGGTGTTTGTTGGATAAACATTATTGTCTTAGTAGTGGTCCTTCATTATTCAGACAGCATCTACTCAAAAGTAAGACAAGGACTTTCTTTTGATGATGGAGGGGAACACCAGAAAATATGCCTGTGATTGCATAGAACTAGCTAAGCTATTCTACACATCTAATCAAACCTTTTATACTCTAGGTTGTAGGAGAGGCAATGTATGAGGAGTAGCTATAAATGGGTAACAATGGAATATAGGAACTATGATCTGATTGGTGGATACCATTCTGATCAGAGAAGAGAGTGGAACAAAGTCCAAAAGACAGGTGAAGATAAGAATAGGCCAAAGACTACAGAGGTACAAATGGAACAGAAGAGGATGCCAGAACCCAAAGATATACCCATCTATCATAACATATTCACTTTGACCATACTTAGTATTTTCTATTGCAGCACACATGGTCTGTGTACATTCCTTACACATATATACACTAGTCTCACATATCATAGTACCTCAGTCTAATCCACTTGTCATTTGTGTTACAAACTGACTTCAAGCCGGTCAGTCACTATTGTCAGTCACCCCAGTCAGTCACTTCGAGAGAGCACTACATAGTTCCTGTCTTCCCTTTTGTCTCTTAGAGTTCCCTCCTTGGTTATTGGAACTTGGACCTGGTTTCCATCTCCTCTCTGATTGGACTCTTCTGATCAGATCATAGTTCCTTCGCACCACCCATTTTGATTACATTGTTCCACCGTTTTGTCTAAGTTCTTTTGTTCTCTGTTTCGGGAGGATCTCTCCTTTGTCATATAAAAGTCTCGTACCTGTCATAGAAGTAGCCTAAGCTAGTTCTACGCAATCTAAGCGTATCTTCTGGTGTTTCCACAAGTCTTCGTTCTACTTGAGAGTGAACACTAGAATCCCTTAGGAAATCCTTTCCTTATTAGGGAGAACTTTTACTATATCTTGTCATGATGGTTTGTGGGAGAACGCTTCACATAACAAAAGAACTAGCTTATCTCACGCTCGTGTTACCTAACACTTGCCCAACATTTCCAGATATAACCCCACAGATGACCCGGACCTTTCCCCCGAGGATAGGGCATTCTATTGTGCCCAACAAGGGGCCAGTGATTTAAACTTCACCAACTCCAGAGCAAGAGACAAAGCAAACATACAAAGGTGGCAACAACAACAACAGGAAAGACAACAAGCAAGAGACTCTTCCCGTACTCCCACCCACCCATCACCAAGTTTCAATCCAATCAGAACTTCCCAGCCAAATCCTCCCCCCGATCCGGACATTCACTTACCTGGACCTGACAAAGAAGATTGGGACCTAGATTCTGACAAAGAAAACTCTGACAACGAAATGGGAAAAGAAAGCCTACCGAAGGATTTCATAGGGAAGGTAGAAGACACCAATTGGTGGCTAAAAGCCATGAAGGCATGGAGGAACGTAAAGAAAGCCAAACTCTCTGATGAAGAAATCATCACTACCACCTTAAGCAGAATGAGCAAAGGACAAGGAAAAACCTTTGCTGAAGGATACTATGACAAACTGGAATCCAACACCAACTACAAGAAATGGGAGATGTTTGAGGAAAACTTCAAGAATGCCTTCTCCTCCAAAGATGAGGCAACGGATGCATGAAGAAGAATAAGGAATCTAAGGATGAAAGAAATCTCCACCGAAGCCCTCAAGGATTACACTACCCAGTTCAACCTCTTACTGTCCCTCACCAAAATGACAGATGAGGCAATGATCTGCAACCTCTTTTGCTCTGGACTCCCCTTTAATCTTATCAGTGACATCCTTCGAGGAACCGAACCAACCACCCTGAAAGAATGGATGACTGCAGCTAGCACCCACACTCAAGCCTATGAAAGGCTCAACGATTTCAGGTTAGGACGTTTCCAGTCGTCTTAACCAGAAGGAAGAAGGAGGGATCCCAATGCAATGGACATCGATGTTATCAGACTCTCGGAAGCTGAAAGGGCCCGACACAACCAAGAAAATCATTGCTACCACTGCCACAAGGTGGGGTGTCACACCAGGAACCACTACTCCCAAAAAGGCAAACCTGCCACCCCTGGGAAGACTCCAAACCGACCAATGACCCAAGAGAAGTTCTGTGAAATAGACTCCCAAGCCAAAGAACTCAAAGGATACATAAGAAGCCTCAGGGAAAAGAAGATTAACCGAGAAGAAGCTCTGCAGACCTTAAAAGAACACTTCACCAAAAGCAGTAAAGAAGAAGGAGAAACCTCTGATCACCTCAGAGAAGAGGATTTTTGAACAGGAGACTCGGGGCAACAATGTGCTCTCCTACGCTTCCAAATGTAACTGTAAACTCAGATGAGAAATCCCTATTCATCTCTTTAGAATTCTCTATCCCTGGAAGCTCAAAAGTTGTGAAAACTACCACCCTGATTGATTGTGGGGCCACCGCCTGCTTCATCGATTACAGCTTTGTAAAAAGGAACAAAATTCCCCTCATACCCCTTAGCCACCCACAAAATGCATACAACACCGATGGAACTACCAACAAAATGGGACAAATAAAGTTCAAAGTACGCCTCTCTATAGTCATCAACCAAGACCAAGAAGAAAGGGAATTTCTGGTGCTAGCCAGCGGAAAGCAACAAAACATCATCCTTGGAATGACCTGGCTCACCGAAAAGAATCCCAAAATAAATTGGACCACCAAAGAGGTCGCCCTGGAACCTACCGCAACTCCCAGGAAACGGAATGGAATGGAGACCCTCACCCAAAGGTACCTCCTCCGCTTCTTGGGAACAGATGAAGACACAAAATTACACAAACTTTATCGAAAGCGTTTCGAAGATCTCCCAGAAGAAATCCGCAAAGTAACCATTTCCACTACCATCGCTCAGGAAACCATGAAGGCAGGACAGCAGATTCCCCCTCAATACCAGAAATACAAAGAAGTTTTCATTGAAGAAGAATTCGCTGACCTCCCCCCTAGCAGGACATATGACCACGGAATCGACCTCCTCCCAAGCTTCGTTCCCAAATGAGCAAAAAACTATTCACTCAACCCCAAAGAGACAGAGGCATGCAAGACCTTCATCCAGGAAAACTTCGCCAGTGGGAAGATTCAGCCGTCAAACTCTCCCCAGGCCTCCCCCTTCTTCTTTGTACAAAAGAAAGACAGGAAGCTCCACCCTTGTCAAGACTACCACTACCTCAACCAACACACCGTCAAAAATGCCTACCCCCTCCCCAGAATTCCTGACCTCATCGACCAGCTCAAAGGATCGTCCATCTTCACCAAACTTGACATACAATGGGGGTATAACAACATACTCATAAAACCGAAAGACCAATGGAAGGCGGCCTTCTCTACCCCCATGGGTCTATTTGAACCAACCATGATGTTCTTCGGGATGAGTAATTCCCCTGCTACTTTCCAAGCCTACATGGATGACACCTTCAAGAACTTTATAGCAGAAGGATGGCTAATCATCTACATGGATGATGTCCTCATACATTCCGCCGACCCTGTGACCCATGAAGCCCATACTCACAAGGTCTTACAATGCTTCCAAGAACAACACCTCTACCTCCGACCCAAGAAGTGCTCCTTCGACCAGACTGAAGTGGAATATCTAGGCCTACATGTGTCAAAAGACACCATCCACATGGACGATTCAAAGCTTGCCACAATTGAAAAGTAGAACCCTCCAAAGGACATTACTGGAGTTCGCTCCTTCATTGGTTTTTGCAACTTCTACAGAAAATTCATTCCTGCCTTCTCCAATATTGTCCAACCCCTTCTCCTTCTCACTCGAAAGAATGCCCCCTGGCAATGGGGTGACAACAAACAGCAAGCATTCCACACCCTCAAGAACGCCTTCCTCAAACAACCCATCCTCTGCATACCCAATACCACCATCCCATTTTACGTCATGACTGACACTTCCTTAACAGCAGCAGGAGGAGTATTGATGCAGAAAGACCAAAATGGCGATCTTCACCCATGTGCCTACTTCTCTAAAACCTTTTTGGCACCAGAGCGAAACTATGACATCTACAATCGGGAACTACTGGCAGTAATCCTCTGCCTCCAAGAATGGCAACATTACCTCCGAGGGACACCCCACCTTGTCCATGTCCTCACTGACCACAAGAACCTTACCTACTTCCACGAACCCTGAAAATTAACCCGGTGGCATGCACGATGGCAGATGTTCCTCCAAGACTACAACCTATCCTTCCAGCACCTTCTGGGGACGGACATGGCCCTGGCCAATGCCCTGTCATGAAAAGACAAACCAGCCATCTGCAATGATAACCTTGCCCTCCAACTCCTCCCTGACAATGTCTTCACCCGTTCCCTCGACGCAGCAATTGCCTCCAAAACCACGACCTCTACCGCTTCCGATCCCCTTGTTGCAGACGCCCTGACCACCCTCCACTGCAGCTCTTCCCTACTCCCCCATGTATGCCCCACCGACTGGTCATATGACAGCTCCCACCTCACTTTTCAAGGCCACACTTATATTCCCGAGGACTGTCGACACCCTCTTATCTCTTCCATATACAATTCGCATCACGGGGGCCATGCTGGCATGGCCAGAACACTGTTCCTCCTCTCTTGTGATTATTGGTGGCCTGGAATGTCCTCCTTTGTACACCGCTATGTTGCAGGATGTGCCACCTGCCAACAAAACAAAGTCAACACCCATCCCACTCAGCCCCCCCTCACCCCCATCGCCCATACTGCTATGTGCCCATTTCAACACCTGTCTATGGATCTCATCACTGGCCTCCCCCTTAGTAATTCTTTTGATTCTGTCCTGGTCATGGTCAACCACAGGCTAATGAAGGGGGTGATCCTTATCCCTTGTACCAAATCCATCTCCGCCAAAGGAATAGCCAAACTATTCTTCACCCACATTTTCCCCTGTTTCAGTCTCCATGACAAAGTAATCTCCGATCGTGGGCCATAATTCAGCTCTGCCTTCACCCGCGAACTGGCCTGACTACTCCAATATGACGTTGCCCTCTCTACCGCCTATCACCCTCAAACCGACAGAGAAACCAAACGAGTAAACCAGGAATTGGAGACATACCTACGCCTATTCTGTCAAGGTAACCCCTCCACCTGGACGGATGCCCTCCCCCTCACTGAATTTCACCACAATTCTATGGTCCACTCTGCCACCAATGACTCCCCTTTTCACCTCATGATGGGCTACCACCCTCGCTCCTACCCGAAAGTCGGACCTTCCTTTGTCCAGGCTGTACAGGACCACCTTAACAACTTAGCCTCCCTCTGAGATGAAGCCTCTGCCTCTCTCAAAGAGGCTAGGAAACTGATGGCTCATAGATCAAAAGGGAAATTCACTCCGTTCAAATTGGGCCAACTAGTCTGGCTAGAGGCAACCAACCTTCCCCTCAACCTAAATAGGAAAATAGCCCTGAAGAGGCATGGCTCCTTTGAAATAAAGAAAGTCATTTCTGATCTCGCATATGAATTGATACTCTCGAAACAATGGAAAATCCATCCCATCTTTCACACTTCTCTCCTTTCCCCTTTTGTAGAAACTGACGAACACGGACCTAACTTCCCCAGACCCCCTCCTGACTTAGACAAAGGGGAAGAGGAATTCGAAATCGACCACATCCTCAACCATAAAGGTCACCACTGATCAAGACGGTACCTCACTGCTTGGAAAGACTATCCACTTTCTGAAGCGACCTGGGAACCCGAACAAAATTTCAAAACGCTCAAGATGCTCTGAAAGAATATAAAAGAACCCACCACCTCAAGTAGAAAGGGACCATGCCTGATTCCTATCTAACCAAAATCCCCAAAACACTCTCCCTATCCAAAGAAAACCTCAACTTCCTCTGCTGAAACTTCCTCAAAGATAGACCAATCACTCCTTCCCTCCTAAACGAAGCCGTCCGACACTGCTACCAACACTCCTGCTTCTGTAGGATCGACTACTGCCTGTTCCATTACTCTTACTAGATGTCCCAGGAAACTCCTATCCCTGACCATCCACCCATCCGCATCCACCATCTCTCCCCTTTTCTCCAAAAAGTCACCTTCACTGTCGTCCTCCAATCCACCGTTTTCGACAATTTCCTGCGCACCCATTATGCCATTAATGGATCTCAGTTCCTCTTTGGCTTGGTTGGAATGTATCAACAAGTATACCTCCACTACCAGTTCTTTCTCCAGAATGACTCCAGGTATGGGACTGGCCCCTTCAACTCCACCCTTGTCGAATCCCTTCTCACCATACAAGGTCACATCTTGGACCTCCTCTTCACTGCTGGGTTCAGCCAAGTTGTCAATGACATCCCTCCTGAACAATTCTCTTTCATCACTTGCCCTATGCTCACCACAATCACCCCTGACGAGCGAAGGATGTACTTATCCAACTCTGTCATCCTACCAAATCCTCCCATCTACCCCAGTGACCTCTTCTCTGGTACCCATCATGACCAGTCCCCCAGACGCCCCGGAGAACCCGACTCTCCTCCTCCTACCTGAATTCCTCCCCCCTGGTCCTCCTCAACCCCCTACCCTGTTCTCACCCACTGATGCAATGGGTCAAGAAGAACCGGACTCTCTGGGAAATCACTTTCCCACCCCTACCAACAGCCGTCAGATCCTCTGTGACATCATTAACTCCGTCGCTCAAATGCAGATCAGAACCCCTATTCGAGGACCAGGAGAATCCTTGGTCCCAGCTCAAATTTCCACAGGCACCAGCGTGGGAAGGGGGAGGAGAGGACGACAACCCGCATGTATCTGTTTCATCTGCAGAAGCTCTGACCATTTACGAAGGGATTGCCCTCGCCACACTACCGATAGAAGCACTAGTCCCCCGTTTTCCGATATGGATCCCTGGGACTATGAAGTAAATGAAGGAGACCAGTCTGGACCCGACCGAGGGTAGGTGGATGGGGACCATCCACCAAACAACAGACGTAATGTTACAAACTGACTTCAAGCCGGTCAGTCACTATTGTCAGTCACCCCAGTCAGTCACTTCAAGAGAGTGCTACATAGTTCCTGTCTTCCCTTTCATCTCTTAGAGTTCCCTCCTTGGTTATCAGAACTTGGACCTGGTTTCCATCTCCTCTCTGATCAGACTCTTCTGATCAGATTGTAATTCCTTCACACCACCCATTTTGATTACATTGTTCCACTGTTTTGTCTAAGTTCTTTTGTTCTCTGTTTCGGGAGGATCTCTCCTTTGTCATATAAAAGTCTCATACCTGTCATAGAAGTAGCCTAAGCTAGTTCTACACAATCTAAGCGTATCTTCTGGTGTTTCCACAAGTCTTCGTTCTACTTGAGAGTGAACGCTAGAATCCCTTAGGAAATCCTTTCCTTATTAGGGAGAACTTTTACTACATCTCGTCATGACGGTTCGCAGGAGAACGCTTTGCATAACAATTCGTGTCTACCTGACATCTACAGTTCAGGACTAGAACTCTTGATTAAGGACCAAGGCTATTCAAACCTGTATTTTGATGGTATATGTGCTATTATATTTATTTACAGTATCTATGTAGCAGGGAACAAATAGGATTATGTCAAAAAGCATCAGAAAGATAAGATATCAAGTGATATCCAAAAATGGCTATCTGATGGGAGTAGTAGCTGCTTTTGGTACACTTAGAGCCACTTACATAATCTGAAAATTGTGCTGACAAGATCTTGCAAGTGTCTGGCAGTGTCCAGTGTCCTGCATGATGTAACCTGCTGGTACAGTCAACTTTGTAATAACCCATATGTGGTATAACCCATACTTCTTGATAACCCATAGGATTTCTGTTTTCCAAGTTGGTATGCGGTGATTTTGTATCCATAACCCATAACTCTCCCATAACTAATAACCCATACCAATTTTTGGGTGTCATAACCCATACATACCTCAGATGACCCTGGTATAATACTATATTAGGAAATTTGATTATACAATCATCATCTGTTACATTACCCAAGATGGCAAGAGCAACCTGAACACTCCAATTTCTCAACTTCTCTCCTTATGAAACCTGTCAAAGTTCTAAAAAAAGGCTTAATCCAACTTCATGATCAGGTCTGAGAATGGAAAGCCAAGCTTGAAGCTGAGCTAAAAGCTGGTCAGCCCATATCAGAGGCTGACCAGGACTGGCTTCAACAGATGTTGTTGATTCTAGGGAAATATATTAAGAAATTTGATGATCCATTCATGCATAAGTTGGAGGTGATGCTGGACTCAGTTGGAAAGTGGACCCAGGTTCTCGAGATGAAGGACATGAAGGACACAAAAATTACTAGATACTTTTTGCCCAAATAGCTTTGTATTCTATGAGAATTAAGTTGATTTGGATGTATATAGATAATCCCTCAACTCCATCATGACTTAACAGCCAACCTTAGCAGAACCCATACTCTCCCATAATCCATACCTATGAGCCTATCCCGAGGGGTATGGGTTATTACAGAGTCGACTGTACCTTGAATTTGCTAGCCGACAAAAGCCCTGAGTCGTAACAAGCGACACAACACTCAACAACTATAGCGCCGTAATTCTCACAACGGGGTTTGCAATATCTAGGATAGATGTAAATGTTGTTGTAAATGTGAATCACTGGCATAAAACATATCTTACAGTTTGTGCAGGGACAGAATTCAAAGTTTGTTCGAAGCTCTGGACGCGTGTGAAATCTTCAAGTATGTGCAAGCACGAGTTTGTGTTCCGAATGTTAGGGTTTACTTGAAAATTGGGCATGGAGAGAATTTGGATGAAAACTTCAAGAAAGGGCGAACAAAAAGGACAAGGTCTATACTTAAAGATAAGATCAACAATAATATTTTCCGTATTTAGGACGTGCCAAAACTAATCGCCCGACGTCATCGCCACAAATCACAGTCGGCGACGATATCGGGCGATTAGTTTTAGCACGTTCTAAATATGGAAAATATTATTGTTGATCTTATCTTCAAGTATAGACCTTGTCCTTTTTGTTCGCCCTTTCTTGAAGTTTTCATCCAAATTCTCTCCATGCCCAATTTTCAAGTAAACCCTAACATTCGGAACACAAACTCGTGCTTGCACATACTTGAAGATTTCACACGCGTCCAGAGCTTCGAACAAACTTTGAATTCTGTCCCTGCACAAACTGTAAGATATGTTTTATGCCAGTGATTCACATTTACAACAACATTTACATCTATCCTAGATATTGCAAACCCTGTTGTGTCTGCTGTTGAGCATGACACGTGCCTGTCAGGGTGGAGAGTCGATGGGAAAAAGTGGGAGATAAGACGGTTAACCTGTATTGGTCATCTGGTGGACACCCCAGGAATGAATGTTATATATTGTCCAAACGGTTGACTTTTTGGCCTCACAGATGGTTGTTTGTATTCAGGTTCATTCCGGAGTGCATCGGAAACATTCCATGGAGAAACGATTCCTCGATGGAAACATCTGGGTGTGAACAAGCGCTGAGAAGACGCTGAGGTGATAGACCGTGAGTGCAGCAGTCTATATCGAGGAAAGGCAACGCTATCCAATGGAAAGAAGGTAGACGGACAACTGGGGGCATGTTCGTTGACTTTCTCCCCTGCTCTGCTACATAGTGTGGCTGATAACAACGTCGTCAATAATGACTGGTGCGTACTAATAAAATGGTACCACGTTTATGCTGATCGTTGGACAAGAGTATTGCCCACTCATCGAAATCAATGGCGGTGACCAATTAAAGGCAGTTACATTCTCAGCGAATGGCGAGCGTCTCCTCAGCGGCGGGTCCGGTGGGGTTCGAGTGTGGCAAGTGGAAGATGGTAAAGAAATAGCAACGATGAGAGCGCGGGATGTCCGATGTCTCGCCGTCTCGAAGGATGAAAGATGGATCGCAGCAGGGACTTGCTGCGGCGAACTGATTCTGTGGGAAGCAAAGTCATACGAAAAAGCCTTCTCGCACAAGGAGGGCCAGCATGACGTCACCGGACTCGATTTCTCCCCCGACGCGACGCGACTTGTCGTTGCATCGCACAACCGCACAGCCACCATTTGGGATGTCGCAACCCGGAACCCACTGCTTGGCCCACTCCACCACGAGAACTTCGTGATTGCAGCAAAATACTCGCCAGAAGGTGACCAAATCGCGACAGCCACTCATTATTGTGTTCGAGTCTACGACAGCAACGACGGCCGCTTGCTCGTCGACATCAAGCTAAAAGTAACCCCATACGTCGACATTGGTCTCCTCTGGTCCAATAGTCAGCTGTTTGTCGTATCCGAAGGTAAAATCAAACGACTTGAAGCATCCACCGGGTCAGCAATTTCCGAATGGCCAGTTTCCGATACCAACTTCTGCTCGTGCATTGCCCTGTCAAAGCGCGGGGAATTTATCGCACACTCTATAAACAATACCGTCACCTTTTGGGACACGTCGATACACACCCAGCTCGGCGCCATCCAACATACTCAAGTCATACGTTCAATCGCACTCTCCTCGGACGGCCGGTTTCTCGCAATTGGTGGAGAGGATGGGAAAATTGCGATCGAAAATCTGTCCCACAACACTGTAAGCATCCCGTATTGTTGAGTTGCGACGCGTCGGAATGGCTTCACGGCCAATCCACCTTACTTTGATCATAATTTGACACTAATACTGATTTTTGTCTCTCAGGTACCATTCATTCACATCACCGAACCCGCACTCGATTATTGGAAGCAGGACCAGCTCGAAGACACAGAAGCATCATTGACGGAGATAATCACAAGCTCTGCGGACCCTAACCATTACGCACTCGCTAGCCGAGCCATCGTACGGGCCCATTTGCGACATTGGGATGGGGCAATCGATGATGCCGAAAACGTCAGTCCTTTGTGTCTCTCCTGCATGCTTACGCTCACTCTCAGTTACTATAAGTCGATCAAGATTCGGCCATCCGTCATTGGCTACATCGCAAAGAGCGTCACGCTCATCAGCGAGGGAAAAAAGGAGGGTTGCCGGGTGATCGACTTCGTGTTCAGGCACTGTGATCCAATTCATGTGAATCTTCTCCTTTTGATCAAGGTGTGTATTCCCGCGCGGTGGACCTTGGTTTCCTCTCAGCTGCTTATTTGTTTAGGCCGTTGTCCTGTTCATGGCAGGAGAGCGCGACGATGCGGTATCGCGTGTTGACGACCTCATCGCTACGGTGCATCTCAACTCAATATTCTACGTGGTTCAGGCACGTGCATAACACAGTACTGCACGGCAAATATCACTGACATTCTCAACAGGCATATATGTATCTTCTTCTTAGAAACTTGCATATGGAGAACAGCAACTACGAGGGCGCGGTACGGTTGTTTCAGCGTGCACGAGACTAAATGCGATACTACGCTGGGTGTCCCCTCACTTCGATCTCATTGGTAAACTTCCTACCCTCCATCCTACCACATGTGATCAATGGACTTCGTCTTTGACAGATATCTGGTTGGAAGTTCAATGATCTCGGTATCACTATTCAACAGCGTCATTGTGAAGCCTTGTATGCAGTTGGACGTGCAAAGGATGCAGGCGAATGTCTTCTTACCCTGATAAATACCCTTGACGAAGAGGTCTATACCAGTAACCCCATCACCGACTGGGTTTTTGGTGAGTTAATGCTCCATCGGTTTAGTTTCT
>JBBPKW010000272.1:0-20647 GCA_038089475.1 Boletus aff. vermiculosoides | reverse complement strand
TGATGAATGTGATCCATGTGACACAACAATGGGGGCCTGAGCAAGGCCATGTAAGACCATTATAAGTGCTTATAAGACCTTCTTAAGTACAATAACCAAATAACAATGGGTGGGTAATATCAACAACACTAGGCTTGTATCACAAGACATTATAAGCTGTTATAAGAAATCCTGGACTCTCGTGATGATGACACAGTGAAGGTATGAGCGAAGTCACAGTTAGGACCCCAAGTGCATAAGCCTTCCCCTGCCAGTCACTCCCCTGTGAGGTGGCTCCACCCACCCTTGCAGCTGTAACAAGCTCTCCAATTGAGATGCTTAAATCACACAGTAAAAAAGAAGAGTCACGCTCTTGAGTTCAGTGGCTCAAAGCCAGGGTAGTAGTTCAAGAGGGACTGGGGGGATACACATAGTAGCTACTCTTAAATACCAGAAGATAGCTGTCAGATATATAATATGTTCCTGGAGATGAACAGCTGTTGAGTTGAATCAGCAGGTGAGTGTGATAATGATGTCAAACTGTTACATCCCCCCTTCCAGTGAAGGCCTTGCCCTTGCTCATTGTCTCTATTCCACAATGACCTCTTCACCCCCTTTGTGGTCCATGATTTCCTCATCAGGAACCCCCTCAGCGTCTGCTTTTTCTTCTTCGACCTGGACTTCTCCCTCTCTCTCTGATGGGAGAGTTCCAGTTTTGGATGTGGCTGAGCTCCTAATCCTGTGATCCCACTCTCCTGGAGTTCTTACTCTCCTGCTCATGTTGTCCTCGTCCCTAATATGTAACTGGGAGATAGGTGGGTGCCTGTTTCTTCCATGTCCTTGGTAAGCAGGCATCAGGTTTCGTCCTCACTCTTCTCTGGCCCTCTGTCTGTCCTGGTACCCTCTAGTGAAACAGTGGCAATGATCAAGCTCATTCTCCACTAGAGCCTCCATGAACTCAGTCACTTGAGTTTGAGACACATCGGGAGAGTGACTGGTGGATGACTGCTGAAGAATGTGGCTGGATTGGGCTCAGGGTTAAGGCTGGTGAGCCACTGACCATTGCTATCGAACAGTGAGAACTTGGATCAGGTATGTGGCTCTTGATTGTAGATTCTGGTGACCAAGAAGTACCCAATCAGCATGGGATCCATAAGGTTGGCATATACCTCAGCGCAGATTTTATGGCTGTACTCCAGGTACTGTTACAATTATGGATTGCCCCCCTACCATTTTTCCTAAACCCTACCGGCCCGGCATTCCCTTACACTCGACTACGCCTCCTGCCTAGGCTAATTCCCCATCCCATCGTCCTTACCTGACGACACCACCCCTTCTTGGATCCGCCCAAGATCCTCCCTGGGTATTCCCCGGCACTGCCCCTGAACTGCCCCTGGAACTTCCCGTCGTCCTCACTCGATGACACCACCCCCCTTCCTGGATCTGCCCAGGATCTTCCCTGGATATTCCCTGGCACTTCCCATGAACTGCCTTCGGAACATCCCGTCGTCCTCCCCCTGACGACACCGCCCTCTCAGACCTCACCGAGATCCTCACCACCTCACCTCCTTGAGGCAACACTGCCCCTTCCTCATGTTGAGCCAACACTTGCTCTCCACTGGAATATCCCATCGTCCTCACCCCCGACGACACCGCCCCCTTGGACTTCTCTGAGATCCCCACCGCCTCACCTCCTTGAGGCAACACCGCCCTCCCCTCGTGTTGAGCCGACACCTCACTCTTCACCCCTGACCTATCATGTGCCATCACATCATGACACAACACAATGATTCCCACGACGCGTCTACGCGTCCTATACCTTCCCACGAGACACTGTCCCTTCCTTTTCTGGCTTTGTGCTCAGCAGACAGGTACCGGCCTACCTAATCCGGTTATATCCTTACCATACTTAGCATTTCCTTAATCGGCTGCGCACGGACCATTACCTGCCCTAAAGCCCTTACAGCTGGGGTATATAAGTTGGGGCTCTGCTCCAATGCCCCTTTCTTCTTAACTTTGATCTACACCATAGAGTGTACCCTTTACTGGTATAACCTGGTGCCTATAGATCTGGTTCCTTGCGATCTCCTCTTGCTTGCCTCTTCGCCGCCCTCTCCTCTTTGCTCTTCGTTGAAGAGCCTCTTGGTTACCAACGTCGAAGTATAGGGTTACTCTCCTCTGCTTCTCCAGTCCTAGACCTAGGACAGGAAGATCTTGTCGACTCCGACCCCACCACAGACGCCACTCAAGGAGATCATCTCCTCCCACCCCGGCGTCAATAGTGTTAGGGCTTTCCGCCCTAATCTTCCTCGCTATCCTATCACTAGGATACACCTTACTCAAGGGAACTAGCCTATAAGAGCACTGGTTAGTAAGGGCAGTACACTTAGTGTACCATTGTTACGCTCCCGCGTAACAGGTACAGGTGCATGGACCATCGAGGGATGAGGAAGTATGAACCCCCAGAGGGATCATGAACAACAAAGTCACTCCCTTTCCAGAAGAAGTTGCGGGACTGGGTCAGGTCATCCATGGTGGTGGATCAGTGACAAGATAAGGGCAAAGTGGCAGTGAGTTTGGAGAGAAGGGTGAGAGGGAGGGGAAGGAACGGGTACTGATCTACTTCTTCCATTTCTTCCAGACCGATCAAGCCGCTAAATACCTGAACATCATCAGGTGGCAGCCTCCCATCTCCTCAGGGCAACTTATCAATCCTGTCAACATCTATCAGCTCTAGATATTCCTTGACTTTTGACAGGTGGCTGATTTCATTGCAGGGCATCCAGGTGACATCTCCAGACATCCACTTTACCTCAAATAGGGCATCTGTTCTGCTACTAGAGTGGGATAAGATTCTTTTGACTGCCCACTCAGGTTCTATCTTACCAAAGTCAGCTACTTGTGTTTCAAGTCAACCAGGGAAGAGTCAATCATCATTTGGCACGTGGATTCATAACAGGGACGAATGAAAAATGGGGTGAATCCCTCATTGTCTCAGATGTGCAGGTAAGTCTATTTTGTATGAATTGTTCCCGAAATCCTTGCTGATTCAGTATGGTCTGATAAGCTTAGGGACCAACTTTCTAACTTGCCCCTTTGATAATGTCATGTTCCTGGAGAACACATAGGTGAGGTTGTCTACTTGGAACAGTGTTACTTGCTGCTTCTGATTAGTGGATTGAGTTTGCTTCACTCAAGCTTCAAGGATCATGTCATATGCTAATATCACAGCTTGTTTTGTCCTCTGAGTGAAAGTTCTGATGCTCGGGTACTCCTCTTTGGCAGCATCATTCCAAATGAACATGCAGGGTTGTCTTCCAGAGTTCAGGAAGAAAGGTGAGTAACTAGTTGACTTAGTTCTTGTGGAATTAATTGTGAACTTGATTGCAGGCAACTGTGCAACTGAGTCATGTTGGCTCAAGCCAATATAAGACCATAGCATCTGGCCAATTGTCCAGTTTGCCCTTTCTGTTGAGTCATCTGACTGAGGGTGATATGCACTAGACATGCATTGTTCAATTCCAATCAATCTCAGTAGGTGAGTCCAGAAAGTGCTTGTGAAAAGGACATCCTGGTTGCTAACAATGGATTTGGGCAATTCATGAAGTTTGTAGATTTCCACAAAGATCAGTTCCACTATTTCCTTGGCAGCGTAGGTGGTTTGGCTTGGTACCAGGTGCACCATTGTGGTGAGCAAGTCAATCACAACAGTTATCAAGTCAAATTTGCCATCTCGATTCTTGGACAATGGCAACAGTCCAACAAAGTCAATTCCAATAGACTTCCAAGACCTTGAAGGTATGCTCAGTGGGTTTAGTAGCCCATGCAGCTTCTGATTCAGAGGCTTACTCCTTTTGCAGGTAGCACAAGACTCACAGTATATTTAGACATTGTCCACCATCATTTTCCACCAAATATGGTCTCTCAAGTAAGCTAGTGTCTCCACTGCTCCCAAATGTGCTAGGACTGAGTGCGCTTGAGTTATCAGGCATTCTCTTGCCTTCCTACCATTGATTAGGATGTCGGGAATGCATATTGTGGATCTCTCTTTTGTTTTCAAGACAACATATCTGTCTTGCATCATAAAGTTGCAGTAGGTTGCTGGTGGGTCCAGGATCATCCTGAAAAACAAGTCCTCCTCATATTTATTCTTTATTTTGGACAGAATGGTGTCCTCATCCAGGAACATCAATGAAATGCTCTGATTTCTGTCCAGTGAGTGATCCCTCTCTGGACTCTCACTTACAATTCGTGACATCAGGGGTTGCTGACTTTTGTGTCATGTAGGATCCGGTGCCGGTGCAGTGAGTGCTTCTCACTCCCTCTCTTCTGTTTGTTCCTTAGATCCTTTAAGGACAAACTGACTCTTGACCTGTCAAGCAAACTCTGCTCCAGTTTCTGGCCTTCTGGTCTCAGCAGGTGGGGTAACAGTATGTGGCTTGTGCCCCCTCTTGCTTGTTTGACCCCTTATATTGGGTTGCATTGGGTTGCTAGGTCCATCCATGGGTGGCAGTGCCATAGGTCATTTAATACAGATCGTCAATGGATGCTGTTCTGTGGAGCAAGACACTGATGCCTCAGGGCCCATGAGTAGAGGCATAGTCACCAGGTTGAGCAGATTGGTGCCCACCCCCTTCTCAGCTAACTGAATATACTTGCTAGGGGTATGTATAGTACCCGGTGCATTGTTACTGTACAATTGGGACAACATGTCAGGCAAAACGTTCTTGACGCCTGGTACATACTCAATTTGAAAGTCAAACTCACTGATCTTTTCCAGCCAGTGGGCCTGTCATCCTGACAAGTTTTTTTGATTGTATAGATGAGTGAGCCTCTTGTGGTCAGTCAGCCATGTAAATGGAGCTCCCTGGAGAATGTCTCTATATTGCAACATGCCTTCCATCCTGGCAAGCATCTCCTGCTCATGTACCAGGTAGTTCAATTGTGCTGGATTTATCTTAGTGCTGAAAAATGCAGCAACCTGTGCAGTTTTCCAATCCTTTCCTTGAGCAATCACAGCAGTGATTCTATTGAAGCAGGCATCAGTCATAAACCAAATCCTGGGTACATTTTTTCTGTATTCTAATGGGGCATGATGATGATCACGATATGCTTGGACATAGTGTTTAACAGACTCAAAGGCTCTTTGCTCTGTTTCATTCCATTTGAAAGGTATGTTGTCCCCTGTCAATGCAGAGAGGATTTCCATCAGAACTCTTACTTTATAGATGTTATCCATGAGGTATCCAACTGATCTGATAAATCCTCACAACAGGTCTTTGTTCATCAGCATTTTCCAAAGCAAGATGGACTCAACCTTATCAGGGTCCATTCTAATTCCTTCATCATCTATGATTCATCTGAGGATTTTCATTTCCTGGCATAGGAACCTGAGTTTCCCTTCGCTCAAATATAGCTTTTCTTGTTTCAAGATGTCAATTATAATCTTGATGTGCTCTAGGTATTCCTCCAGTATGTTGGAGTATACCACAATATCGTCAAGGTACACATCCATCCAGATCCCCATGTAGTGGCTAAACAGGTGGTTCATTAAGGCTTGATAAGTAGTGGGTGCATTACAATCACCGATCTGGATCATCATGCTTAGCATGTTTCTGTCCAGTGTCGTCACCATGCTATGGTTCACATGCTCAGGTATGATTCTGATTTGCTCATACACATCTTGTCCATCAATAATAAACCGGTATCTCCCTTTACTAACCCTTCAAAGGATTCCATCAATATCAGGCAACAGTGCAGACAACTTGTGAGTATTTTTGTTGCATTCTTGAAGATCAATGATAGTGCACAGCTTATCAGAGCCTGGCTTTCAGATTAGGAGCATCGGAATGGTGTTTCTGATGCTGGTTACTTTCCATCAACTGGTTTCAAGGTATGCCTGACATTTATCCACCCACTGTGGGCACAAGGCTTTGGGGCATCGGGAGGGACGCCATGGGTATATCTTAGAGGGATCAATCAGTGGGATCTGGTGGTTTATTGCTTGCATAGGCAGTAAGTCTGTTTTGCTAGCCTTTGTGCACAGCAGTTTTGCTAAGTCATACAGGTGCTTTCTCGCTTTGTCAATTCGTTCATCTAGGATGTCGGCTGCTCAGGACTCTAGCACCTGAACTTGGAACCCCTTGATCATCAAGGGTTTCTTGCTCCCTATCACCACTCTCAAGTCATTGAAGCCTACCATTACTTTATGTTGGAATAGGAAGGGAGTACCAAGGATCAAGTCATAGTTTTGCAAGTTTGTGATGTCAAAGTATCGCTCTGAGTTAATTTCCTGGTACTGTAGGGTGATCTTTGTTCCATAATTGACCTTGGACTTAAATCCTTGAACTGTGAGCTGGACTGTCAGCAGCTTGGTGAGTTCAATTTTAGGGACATTCAATTGTTACACTAATGTTCTTCTGTGGTTGGGGAAAGGAGTTGAGTTTTTCTAGATGATTGAGGGTCTCTTATAGAGGATTGCTTCCTCCAGGAGAATCTAGCATTCACTCTTAAGTGGAATAAGGACTTAGTGGAATTGAAAATGCCAAAAGATACACTGAGTTGCATAGAACTAGCTTGAAGCTACTTCTATGACTAAGCTAAGATTTTATAGGGAGATGAAGTGGGTGATTGAAAGAGAGGAACAAAGAGTTATGCTAGAAATGGGGAACAATAAGTTGTGGGGCAAAAGGGCTTTTGAAACTATGATCTGATCAGAATAAGTCCGATCAGAGAGGAGATAGAATGAGGTCCATATTCCAATGGTCAAGGAGCAGTCTAAATGGGGAAAGGAAATGAAGTTGGGAAACTGGAGAATGATTGGAAGTAACTCCAATCAGAGCAAGGCAAGAATTGAGCCAATTCAGCCCCAAGCAGATCTATCCTGTAACATCAATTGTTCAGTGAGGTTTGCTGACATAAAATTGGCAAGGGATCCTGTATCAATCAGCGCATGGGCAGGGTGCCCATTGATTTCAACTACCACTACCACTGATTTCAGGATCAAGCGTTTGAAGTCCTTGGTAATGGATGAGTTTTGTTGCAGAGCAGGGTAAGTACCAGTTGGCATCTGGGCCCTGTTGAGCTCAAGGTCTATTTCATTGTTGTCAACAGGGTTACAGTCCTTGTGTAATCCACAGGTTGGGTAGGTTCCTGGAAGGATAATCCTACCCTGGGCTTTAATTGCCACTGGTTATCCCCTTTGACTATATCCCCACTCTACATTTCGGGAGTATCTCAATCTTGTGCAATTAATCATCCATAGCTCATATTGGAGGAGCTCACTTTCATCCTCTTCTATACCACAAAACCTAGGGGGCAAATCTTCATGCAATGGCAGTCCATTCACAAGAATATCATATTCTTGGGTCACTTGGAAGACCCTCATCTGGTACCAGCTAACCAAGTTGAAGCACTCCTGCCTTAGCAAATGATTTGGGACCTTGGTTCATAGTTCCAGTTCCTGGTCCCAAATAAGCTGACTGACTTGGTTGCTGTTATGGACACACTGGTTTCCTGCTGACTATCTAGACTCCAAGGTTCCTCAGGCTTATTACCACCTGTTGGTAGGTAGGTTAAGGGTTATAGAGGTTCCAGGGAGCATTCAGAAGGAAGAGCCAGATAATGCATAGATTTAGCTGGGGAGCTTTCTAAGTAGAGCTTGGGGTTTATATACAAGTGTAAAGCTGTGCTACTATAATGGAAATCATCCCTAGAGAGAGAACAATGGAACAGAACAATGGGGAGGGCTGTACACAAGGTATGAAGAGCATAGCGAGGTGAAACTTATTGTCCAATAGATGGAGAAAGGGGTATGTCAGGGGAGAACTATTGTGATACAAAGATGGTTAGATGGGGACGGCAATGGGAGAGCATCGAGACCAGGAGGCTCCATGATGATAGGAGCTGAGTGGGATAATTGGAGAGGTTCCAATGTTAGAGGACGTAGTGGTGACTCATGCTAAGTTAGTCCAAGAACATCAGAGGAGGAGTGGGTCCTTTACAGAAGGGTGGAACAGTTCTTGCTGGGATCAGATCCAAGCAGGATCATTGTTGGGAGATGTGAACATGACTGGAGTGTTCTGAGGAGTTAGGCTGCTAGGAGATTTGGAGTTCATTCCTAGTGGTTCCAGGAAAGGGCTCAGCCATGGTAGTGAGGCAGCTTAGTAATACTAGCCACAAGTGGGTGATATTGTAACAGTCACCTTCTTTCCTAGATATGCAATCAAATCTGTGCAAACATCCTGATTCACACCATCGGGGGGTCAAAGACATTCATCAGTATTTTCTTGATGTGTCAAGCTACTGCATTACTCATGACAGTCAATTGGTCTCTTCTTGTGTGAGTAGACTCTGAGTCCCCTGAAAAGCTGTTGATTTGCTAACCACTCTCCCATTCAGAAGGAACAGTCTTCAAGCAGACATGAGTTGATCAGCGTGTCCCAGTCCAGTTCAAATCCTCTGGTATTGTCGCATATGACATGTTCCATATTGCTCACTTGGTACATGGTAAAGTGATCTTGTTGATATGATTGCCCAACAAACACATTGTCCCCTGGGTATGGAGTGCTCATAGCAAGAACGTGCTCAGCTTGTCTGGCTAGTGGGTCACCCATACTACTTTGGTACAGTTCAGGTTCATTAGTTTCAAATGAGTCAGTCATCAGTTTGCAAGATTCCAACTGAAGGCAATTGACACATTCTGTAACGTCTGCCAACTCCCTTAGGTGCTCTGAATCGGATGCTAACCAAACACTGAAACTCAACACTCCTCTAGGAGGACAGCCATTACTGCCGCCTTGAATCATTTCACCATTCAGATAGTTATTTGCAAAGTGACCATCATGGCCACATTTGAGACACAGGCAATGTAAAACAAGTAACAAGGTCAAGGACCTTGTAGGGGTTAATGTATAAGGGGCAAGCAATCTTGTCCCAAGGAGTCCTTTAGGAAGGGAGTCAGAGTAGAAGTGTTAGCTATGATTTAACCACAGCAGAATTGTAATGATAGACTATATTTTCAAACTTTTTATACATCATACGAACACTTTACTTTTCACTTCACCTTTCGATGCATTGCATGTGACCATGGGAAAGTCACATGACCATCAATGACATCATGACACGTGTTATTCATTTCCGCTCTTCTCTCACAATGTTATCCATTATTTTCCCATCATCAACTTCTCATTTACACGTACAACTTCTTTACTTTGACCATTCATGGTAATTACCATAACCAGCACTTGGTCTGTGCTCACTCGCTACCAATATATATACCTGTACATCATACCTTAGATCCCCAGTCTAATCCACTTGTCAATTGTGTCAGTTGGGCATTGTCCCTCCATTGAACCTTTGATTAAGGACTAAGACTCGTTTCATCTCTTTGCCAGCTTGGTGTACTGTGTCGACATCCAGCTAGTGGTTGCTCGTGAGAGTGATCATAACAAGAATAGAGTATCTGAGATAGTCTTGGATACACAATGATGAGGGGACACGAAGTCTGAAGTGGATTGAGTAAGATTGTGGACAGTTCAACCTAGGATGAGGGTCAGATAGACGACAGTAAGAGTGGTCCAGTCAAGGACAAGGACTGGATACTAAGACAAGGAAGGGAGTTGATCAAGGACAAGGACTGATGACAATGATGATGAGGGGAACTGTGGCAAGAAAGTTAGGCATGAACAGAGATGATTATTCAGATCTAGGTACAAACTTTTTATAGTCCAGGTATTTCCAAGACTTTGGTAACTAAGTTACTGGAGAAGTGTACTATAGGGATCTAGAGGTGGCAGTGGCTAATCATAATAGAAGTAAGAAGAGAATGCAGGGAGAAGTAGAAGAAACCCCTAATAAGAAAAGAAGAGACAAGACAGCGAATTGAAGATGGTACTGGACTGTATATGTAGTATCCAGTATAACTTGGACAGCAGATAGGTAATATGGATAGGTAATACTGAACTGGATAGAAAAATAAGGACTCAACTTACCTTGGACTGGACATAGAGGACACGGAACATGATAGGAATTACTTAGAGAATGTATGAGCGAGGGGGAAAAGATGGGATGTAATTGTAGGGAGCTAGAGGCTCCTACAGTGATTTGACATTTGGCAGTTATATTCCTCCTTCAAGAGGTTGAATTTATTGGTGGGTTGCTTCCCTGATTTGTCAGTTTTCTTATCTCTCTGATCACCCTTCTTGAAGGGCTTGCTTCTTGGCTAATTAGGTCGGCTTTCTTTCTTTGAGTGGTTAGGCTTGTGTTGCAGCAGAGTTGGACCATTTGAGGTAGGTGGGCTGGGATTAGGCCTTCTAGGGCCCCGACCCCCCCTTTGTCCCTGACCAGAATCTCTGAATCGGCACTCACCCCAGTTCCCAACTGAATATGCAATCTCAATTACTTCAGCTGCGGCTATGACTTCATTCAAGGAAGACTTCTTGGGATTTAATTTATTCTTCCACAGCTTGGCTTGGACCCAATGTTGGAAGCCCACCCAGAGCTTGGTAACCATTTCTCTTTCACCGATATTGCCTATCAAGTTTCACAGCTCATATAGCTCAGAAATGTACTCTTGAACAGTATGTCCTCATTGCAAACAGTCCACCAACCTTCGATGTTGCTTAGTATGGAAGTCGACAGGGAAACAGCTGTTGAACAGCTCCAAGGAGAAGTCATGTAAGTCCCATTTCTTGGGATCACCTGCTACCTCTCTGATGTAGAACTCATGCACTTTTCCAACAAGATAGTGAGATAACACAAAGACTTGCTTATGAGGTTCTACTTGGCCAGCTTCAACATACGCTGCTCCTTCAGTAAGGAACCAGTGGTAAGATCTAGAGTCAGGGGATCCATTATACTTTGTTGGCAGAATAGGTTTGAGCTTCCCATACCTGGTCCTCACTTTTCACACCTCAGATCTCGAGTGCTCTCACTTATAACATCTCTTCAAAGCTAATCACTTTCATTTGTTATGGATGCACTGGTTTCCTGCTGACTGCCTAGACTCTGAGGGTACTCAGGCTCATTACCACCTGCTGGTAGACAGGTTGAGGGTTACAGAGACCTCAAGGAGTACTCAGAAGGAAGAGCCAAATAAAGCGTAGATTTAGCTGAGGAGCTCTTGAGTAGTGTTACAAGATAGACCTGATCCAGATCGATTCCAGTGACCCCTTCCTTACTCCAGTCTCCATAACTTCATCATGACTGCTTATTTTCTCTCTTACCCATGATATTTCTCTTTTTCTTCTTGCTCATTTAACTTACTTCGCATTTATCAGAATATGGACCTCGTTTCCCCTCTCCTCTCTGATCGGACTCACTCTGATCAGATCGTAGTTCCTCCACCCCATCTCAACTCATTGTCCTCCCCTTTGGTCAGACTATTGTTCCTCCTTCGTGGTAGCCTATTGTTTCCCCTTTTTGTATTCATTGTCTCATATAAAAACCCTACCTTGTTGTAGAAATACATAGCTTAAGCTAGTTCTATGCAATTCAGCATATCTTCTGGTGTTAAATCTCTACAAGTCTTTATTCTACTTTCAAAGTGAATGCTTGATCCTCCTGAGGGAATACTATTTCAATAGGAGGCCCACCAATCTATCCAGAGAATCAAACACAGCAAAGGAACCTTCATGGAAGAACACTGGCATAACAAAAGAACTAGCTTTCACAATAGCATATGTTATTAAACACCTGCCCAACATATCCAGATACAACCCCGCAGAAGACCCTGACCTCTCTCCCAAGGACAGGGCATTCTACTGAGCCTAACAAAGGGCAAGTGAGCTCAACTTCACTAACTCCCAAGCACAAGATGAAGCTAACATACAAAGGTGGCAGCAACAGCATTAGGAGAGACAACAATCCAGAGAGACATCCTGAACCCCCACCCAACCATCGCAAAGTTTTAACCCAACCTGACCACTGCAACACTCCCCCCCTCCGACCCCAATATCCACTTACCAGGACTGGGTGAAGAAGACTGGGACCCAGACACTGATGAAGAAGATTCTGATGACGAGATGGGAAAAGAAAGCCTACCCAAAGACTTCACTGGAAAGGTGGAGGATGCCAACTGGTGGCTAAAAGCTATGAAAGCTTGGAGAAACATAAAAAAGGCAAAACTGACTGATGAAGAAATAATCACCACCACCCTGAGCAGGATGAATGAAGGGCAAGGAAAGACCTTCACCAAAGGATATTATGACAAACTAGAAACCAATGCTGACTATAAGAAATGGGAAACATTCAAAGAAAGCTTCAAGAATGCCTTCTCCTCCAAAGATGAAGCCATGGACACACGAAGAAGAATAAGGAACTTAAGGATGAAAGGAATAACTGCAGAAGCCCTAAAAGACTACTCCACCCAATTTAACCTCCTTCTCTCCCTCACCAAGATGACCGATGAAGCCATAATTTGTGACCTTTTTTGTGCTGGTCTGCCTTTCAATCTAATTAGCGATATCCTCCAGGGAACTGAGCCAACCACATTAAAAGAATGGATGGCTGCAGCCAGCACCCATACACAAGCCTATGAAAGACTCAACAACTTTAGGCTAGGAAGATTCCAATCCTCTTGGACTGACACCAGAGCAAGGAGAGATCCAAACGTAATGGATGTAGACGTCATTAGGCTCTCTGAAGTGGAAAGGAACAGGCACAACAGGAAGAACCATTGCTACTGATGCCACAAGGTCAGATGCCACACTAAAAACCATTATAACCAAAAAGGCAGCAAAACTCCAACCTATGGGAAACCCCCCACCCAATCTTCAAATCAAGAACGGATCCAAGAAATAGACTCCCAGGCTGAAGAACTGAAGAGGTACGTAAGAAAGTTGGGAGAACAAAAGATTAATCAAGAAGAAGTTCTCAGGACCCTAAAAGAGCACTTTGACAAATCCAGCAAAAAAGGAAAGGAACATGCTAATCACCTCAAAGAAGAGGATTTTTAAATAGGAGACTTGGGGCAATGACATGCTCTCCTATGCTTCCAAATGTAACAGTAACCACTGATGAAAAATCTCTATTCATCCCAATAGAATTTTCTAATCCTGGAAGCCCCAAAGTTGCAACAACAACCACCCTAATTGACTGTGGAGCCACTGCCTGCTTCATTGATTATGCTTTCACAAAAAGAAATAGAATTCCCCTTATTCCACTCAAACAACCCTGAAATGTGTACAATGCCAACGGAACCACCAACAAAATGGGATAGATAAAATTCAAAGTTTGCCTTTCCATAACCATTGATCAAGAGCAAGAGGAAAGAGACTTCCTAGTACTAGCAAGCAGAAAACAACAAAACATCATCCCAGGAATGACCTGGTTAACAGAAAAGAACCCTGTAATCAACTGGGCAACCAAAGAAGTAGTCATGGAGCCAACCAACCAACCAAGGAAAAGGAATGGGACTGAAACTCTTGCCCAGAGGTATCTTCTCTGATTCCTTGGGACTGATGAAAATGTAAAGCTCCACAAACTCTATTGGCAGCAATTTGAGAGCCTCCCTAAAAACATCCAGAAAGTAACCATCTCCACCACAATAGCCCAAGAAATGGCAAAAACCAGACAAAAGATTCCCCCTCAATATGAACAATACAAAGAAGTCTTCATCAAAGAAGAGACTGCTGAACTTCCCCCCAGCAGAACCTACAACCACAGAATTGACCTTCTTTTGAGCTTCATCCTGAAGTGAGCCAAGAATTACTCCCTCAACCCAGAGGAAACTGAAGCCTGTCAAAGCTTCATAAGGGAAAACCTAGCCAGTGGAAAGATCCAACCATTGAACTCCCCACAGGCATCTCCGTTCTTCTTCATACAGAAGAAGGATGGAAGCTCTGTTCCTGCCAAGACTACAGATACCTCAACCAGCACACTGTCAAAAATGCCTATCCCCTCCCTAGAATTCCCAACCTCATTGATCAACTCAAAGGGTTGTCCATCTTTACCAAACTCAACATCCGATGGGGATACAACAATATACTCATCAAACCCAAAGACAGATGGAAAGCCGCATTCACCACCCCCCTTGGCCTCTTCAAACCAACAGTAATGTTTTTCAGCATGAGTAACTCCCCTGCGACCTTCCAAGCTTACATGGACAATACCTTCAAGGATTTCCATCACCGAAAAATGGCTGGTCATTTACATGGACAACATCCTCATACACTCTGTGTGTTATGAGACACACTGGTTTCCTGCTAACTGCCTAGACTCCAAGGACACTCAAGCTCATTACTATCTGTAGCGAGTGTTACAAACTTACCCTATCTGTGGCACCTGTAACTTCAAAGCCGCCACACCTATACCTCAGAATCACTCAAAGAGAACAACACCTCTAGCCTAGTTCCATCTCCTCTACCCTCAGAACTACTCCATCTGAACCATCAGCAACTCCCTATGAAAGGCTCTCCCATCGTCCACCTCAGAGACTCTGCCACTGTGTCCAAACCCCCTATCTCTTAGATCCACATGACTGACCACCGTGACTGACCTCCACCATGACTGACCAACACTCAAGCAACTCAACCAGAGAACCTGCCTCCCTGGATCATAGAGGTTGCTCCACCTCCACTCTGATCAGACTCATCCCAATCAAGAGATATCACCAAGCTAGACCCCTCTCATCACTCCTATGGTCCCCCACTTTAGTATTACAATAGAGTTCCTTGATGACTTGTCCTCTTCCCCTGACTTGTCCTCTCTCAGTATATCTAACAATACATTTCACTCTGCTGTGCCTCCGCTATCATTGGCGCTGCCTCTCTAGGCATACCATTGTTCTCCTATTCCATTGTTCCCCACATTTAGATATGACTGGTTATAGTAGCACAGCTTTACACATGTATATAAACCCCAAGCTCTACCTCTAGAGCTCCTCAGCTGAATCTATGCTTATCTGGCTCTTCCTACTGGGTGCTCTCTAAGACCTCTATTAATCTCAACCTGTCTCGTACAGGTAGTAATGAGCATGAGCAATCATTGAGCCTAGGCAGCTGGATGGGAAACCAGTGTGTCCATAACAGTGAGACAGGTTGAGGCTTATAGAGGTCTCAAGGAGCACTCAGAAGGAAGAGCCAGAAAAGCATAGATTTAGCTAAGGAGCTCCAGAGATAGAGCTCAGAGTTTATATACAGGTGTAAAGCTGTGCTACTATAATGGGATGTGTCTATACGAGGGGAACAATGGAACAAGGGAATAATAGAGTATGCCTAGAGAGGCAGCACTGATGGTAACAGAGACACAGCAAAGTGAAACGTATTGTCAGGTATATGGAGTAGTAGATGAACAAATGGAGAGAGACAGTGGCAACAGGAAGGTGGTAGCTTGAAAGGGATAGAATGGTTAAAGGAGCATCCATGGTGATCGGAGGAGAATGGGACAATAAGGAAGCACTCTGATGTCTAAGGAGGTTGCTGGTGACTCAGGTGGGACTGGTTCCGAGATTATCAAAGAAGAGTGGTCAGAGGGAGCTGCAGTGATGGGACAATTGTGGACTCCGGTGGCAGAGGAAGTAACTCATATGGTGACTAATAGGTTGGTCCATGTTGTCAGTAGGATTGATGGGTGTGAGTGGTGGAACTGAGTCCAAGGCTGGTGTTCTTCCAAGTGAATCCAAAGTACTATTGTGGCTGTTTGGTGACTGACATGACTGATGCCGCAGGTAGAGTAATATTGTAACACCGCAGACCCCCTTATCCATGAAGAGTGTTACAAATTCAGTTCGTTCTGACCCCTATTGTCTTGTCCTGCATCCTTGTTCCCCCTTAGACATGTGTCCTTCTCCCTGTTTCCTGTTTGACTCATACTCATTCAACTTCTTCCGAGCCTCTGACTCCCTTCTTGACTACCCATTCTAATTGGATCATGGACCTTGTTTCCTTCTCCTCTCTGATTGGGTCTCTTCCAATCAGATCATAGTTCCAAACCTTCATCCAGACCTATTGTTCTCTTCTTTAGTTCCTTGCCTTTGTTCATCTCTTTTAGAAACATCTCTTCATATAAAAACCCTATTGATGTAGTAGGAATAGCTAAGCTAGTTCTACGCAATCAAGCATATCTTCTGGTGTTCAAGTCATCATTCTACTTCTGAGTGAACACTCTATTTCTCTTGGGATAAACCTCCTATAAGAGAAGTATCATTGGAACCCTCTAGGCGACTTCACAGAAGATCACTTGCATAACAAAAGAACTAGCTTAACCAAAGCGCACACATTATCAAACACCTGCCCAACATATCCAGATATGACCCTGCAGAGGACCTGGACCTCTCCTCCAAGGACAGGGCATTTTACTGAGCTCAACAAAGAGCAAGTGAACTCAACTTTGCCAATTCCCAAGCCTGGGACGAAGCTAACATATGAAGGTGGCAGCAACAACAATCAGAAAGAACATCCAATAGAGAAACCTCCCATACCCCTACCCAACCATCTTCCAGCTTCAACCCAACCAGATCTCAACATGATTCACCACCTCCTGACCCTGACATCCACCTGCCTGGACCAGAAGAAAGGGACTGGGACTCAGACACCAATGAAGATGACTCTGACTCTGATGACAAAGTGGGGGAGGAAAGTTTGCCTAAAGATTTCACAGGAAAAGTGGAGGATGCCAACTGGTGGCTAAAAGCGATGAAAGCATGGAGAAATGTAAAGAAAGCAAAGATGACTGATGAAGAAATTATTACCACCACTTTAAGCAGAATGAGTGAAGGACAAGGAAAGACCTTTGCCGAAGGGTACTATGACAAGCTGGAGACCAACCAAGACTACAAGAAATGGGAGACATTCAAAGAGGATTTCAAAAATGCCTTCTCCTCAAAGGATGAAGCAACTGACGCCCAAAGAAGAATATGAAACTTATGGATGAAAGGAATAACAGCAGAAGCCTTGAAAGACTATACCACCCAATTCAATCTTCTCCTCTCCCTCACCAAAATGACAGACAAAGCCATGATTTGTGACTTGTTCTGCACTGGCCTTCCCTTCAACCTAATCAGCAACATCCTTAGAGGAATTGAGCCTACCACCTTAAAAGGATGGATCGCCACAGCCAGTACCCATACCCAAGCATATGAAAGACTCAACGACTTCAGATTGGGAAGATTCCAATCTTCCCAGACTGACAGAAGGCCAAGGAGAGACCCCAATGCCATGGATGTGGACATCATCAGACTCACCAAAGTGGAAAGGATGAGGCACAACAGAGAGAACCATTGTTACCAATGCCATAAAGTTGGATGTCATACCAGAAATCATCCCCCCCAAAAGGGGAAGTCCGTGCCTTCTGGAAAAACCCCCTTTAGGCCGCCCAACCCTGAATGGATCAGAGAAATAGACTCCCAGACTGAGGAATTGGAAAAATACATAAAGAAGCTTGAGGATCAAAAGATTAACAAAAAAGAAGTTCTCAGGACCCTGAAAGAACACTTCAATAAAATAGGAGATAAAGAGAAGGAGATCACCAATTATATCAAAGAAGAGGATTTTTAAGTAGGAGACTCAGGGCAACAACGTGCTCTTCTATGCTTCCAAATGTAACCATAACCACTGATGACAAATCACTATTCATCCCCATAGAAATTTCAAACCCTGGAAGCCCAAAAGTTGCAAAAACCACCACTTTAGTTGACTGCAGAGCCACCACCTGCTTTATTGACTATGCCTTTGCCAAGTGAAACAAGATCCCCTTCATCCCCCTGAAACAGCCTTGGAATGCATATAATGCTGATGGAACCCCGAACAAAATGGGACAAATAAGGTTCAAAGTCCATCTATTAATAATAATCAACCAAGAACAGGAGGAGAGGGACTTCCTGGTGTTAGCTAGTGGGAAACAACAAAACATTATCCTCGGAATGACCTGGCTAACAGAAAAGAACCCTGTAATTGACTGGGTAACCAAGGAAGTAACCATGGAATGCTCCGACACTCCCAGAAAGAGGAATGGAACTGAGGCCCTAGCACAGTGATATCTCCTCTGATTTCTAAACATGAACAAGAACATTAAACTCCACAAACTTTTTAGAAAGCGCTTCAAGGACCTCCTGAAACTTGTCCAAAAAGTAACTATATCCACCACCATAGCCCAGGAAACTGTCAAAACCAGACAAGAAATCCCCCCTCAGTATCAGAAATACAAAGACGTCTTCATCAAAGAAGAAACCATTGAACTTCCCCCCAGCCAAGCTTATGACCACAGAATCAACCTCCTATCAAGCTTCGTCCCCAAAAGAGCAAAAAACTACTCTCTCAAACCCAAGGAAGTCGAGGCATGTAAAAAGTTTGTTAAAGAAAACCTAGCCAATGGAAAAATCCAACCATTGAATTTCCCTTAGGCATCCCCATTCTTCTTCGTTCAAAAGAAGGATGGGAAACTTTGTTTCTGTCAAGATTATTGCTACCTAAACCAACACACAGTCAAGAATGCCTACCCCCTCCCCAGAATCCCTGATCTAATTGACCAACTAAAAGGGTCATTGGTATTCATCAAACTCGATGTATGATGGGGGTATAACAACATACTCATCAAATCCAAAGACTGCTGGAAGGCAGCTTTCACTACCCCCCTAGGGCTCTTCAAACCTACTGTAATGTTTTTTGGAATGAGCAACTCCCCAGCCACCTTCCAAGCCTATATGGACAACACCTTCAAAGACTTCATCACTGAGGGATGGTTAATCATTTATATGGATGATGTCCTCATACACTCAGCCAACCCCCTCACCCATGAAGCACAAACCCACAAAGTGCTCCAACGCTTCCAAGAGCAATGCCTATATCTGCGTCCAGAAAAATGCCCTTTCGATCAAGAGGAAGTTGAATACCTGGGGCTCAGAGTATCGAAGAATCAAGTCCACATGGACTATTCTAAACTCGCTGCCATCAAGAAATGGAAACCTCCGAAGGACGTCAAAGCAGTCCATTCCTTCATTGGATTCTGCAACTTCTATTGGAAATTCATTCCCACCTTCTCCAACATAGCCCAACCCCTCCTCCTTTTAATGTGAAAACACGCACCCTGGAAATGGGGCGATGATGAACAACGTGCCTTCCAAACCCTAAAAAATGCCTTCCTGAAACAACCTGTCCTCCACACCCCTGACACAGAATGACCTTTCCATGTAATGACGGATGCTTCTCTAACTGCCGCAGGGGGGTTCTCATGCAAAAAGACAGAAACAGAGATTTACACCCCTGTGCATACATATTTCTCCAAAACATTCTCTGCCCCCAAATGGAACTATGACATCTATGACAGAGAGCTCCTGGCAGTCATTCTTGCCCTGCAAGAATGACAACAGTACCTTTGGGGAACCCCACACCAAGTGAACATACTCACCAACCACAAAAACCTTACCTACTTCCAAGAACCCAGAAAATTAACCCACCACCATGCCTGTTGGCAGATATTCTTACAAGACTACGACCTCTCCTTCAAACACCTCCTGTAATGATAGACTATATTTTCAAACTTTTACTGTACACTATACAAACACTTTACTTTTCACTTCCTTTTCGATGCATTGCACATGACTGTGGGAAAGTCACATGACCAACAATGACATCATGACACATGTTATTAATTTCCGCTCTTCTCTCATGCTGTCATCTCTTATTTTCCCACCATCAACTTCTTCTTCTCATACACGTCTTCTTTACTTTGACCATTCATGGTAATTACCATAACTAGCACTTGGTCCATGCTCATTCTCTACCAGTATATATACCTGTACATTATATCGTAGCACCTCAGTCTAATCCACTTGTCAATTGTATCAGCTTGGCTTGTCCTCACATTGAACCTTTGATTAAGGACGACAGCTCTATTCTTCCTTCGCCAGTTGATGTGTACTGTGTTGAGTCTGCATGGTGCTCTGTTGTGAACAGCGAGCATAACACCTCCCTGGCACCAAAATGGGTCCTGCTAATGCCCTCTTGCAAAAAGACCTCCCCACAATCTGTAACAACAACCTAGCCCTCCAACTCCTCCCTGATGATGTATTCACCAGATCGCTTGATGTTGCAATTGCCTCCAAAATCTCCACATCCACTGCCACTGATCCACTAGTTGCCGACACCTTGACCGCCCTGCACAAAGGCTCCTCCCTCCTTCCCTGGGCTAAGGCCACTGACTGGGCCTACGATGGAACTGTTACGCTAATGCGTAACAATGGTACACGAAGTGTATCCCCTTACTAACCAGCGCTCTTATAGGCTAGTTCCCTTGAGTAAGGTATATCCTAGGGATAGGATAGAAAGGAGGGTTAGGACGAGGAGTCCTAATAACAGAGTCGTCGGGGATAGGTAGGGTCCTCTAGAGTAGCCTCTGTGAGGGAGTCGGCGTCGAGGGAGTCTTCCTGTCCTAGGTCTTGGACCGGAGAAGAGTAGGAGGGTGACCCTACACTTCGACGTTGTTGACTAGAGACTCTTCAAAGAAGAGTGAAGAGGGGAGGGCGAGGGGGAGGAGCAAGCGAGAGGAGATCGCGAGGAACTAGATCTATTGGGACCAGATTATACCAGTAATGGGTACACTCTGTGGTGTAGATCAAAGTTAAGAAGAAAGAAAAGTTGGGGCGGAGTCCCAACTTATATACCCCAGCCGTAAGGGCTTTAGGGCAGGTAATGGTCCGTGCACAGCCAATTAAGGAAATACTAAGTATAGT
>JBBPKW010000271.1:2615-13949 GCA_038089475.1 Boletus aff. vermiculosoides | reverse complement strand
GATAGGCTCAGTCGAATGAGTAATACACGTGGAGACCTTAGCCCAGGTTGTGGGGTGACCATCACGCAGCTTCTACTTGGTTCACTGGCCACCTTATTTGACCATGTAATGCCACTATCAAGTTGATTCTCCCGCCAGTTAAACTTCGCTGCAATGCCTTGCAGTTTTGCAAGCAAACACGGGGGCTCCATCCCTACTGTAAGTCGTTGTCCCACTCTGTCGTATTTCTGTCACGACTTTCTCGAGATGCATCGCCTTTCCCCCTCGCATCAATGCTCACGCCCGAGCGAGTGAGATGGAAAAGTCACCGCATGGCATGGTCAAAAGATGTAACCAGTGTCTCGATTCCTTACTGACCGGATAGGCACCAATCTGTGCCCGTTGTCTACGTCCGGTCGGTGTCCAAGAGTGGATATCCATGCGAGTCTTCAAAATCAGCCAACAGTGCTCCGTGATGAGTGGCACACGGTCCGCAGCTCCGAGCGTGATCTTCTGGAAGTCCCAAGGTACATCTGTAACCGTCACGCTCAGCAATGCCTCTCCCTTTACTTCACATATTCGGGCTTGTGTCATCGCATGGAGATGTAGGAATTGTAGGTCGATGCGGCTAACATTTCAGACCAGACTGGCGGATTACACCCATCGAGCCCCCTCAGTAGGAACAGAATTAATTGTCGCTCAGCGCTACCCACTGGACTTGGCTACAGTGGTCAGTGAGTCTATGGTTAGGGTTAACTTTTCTTAGGTATTCCGTTGACAGGTACCAGGACCCTTCATTATGCAATGCACTGTATTTAGGTAAAGTTCGCGCTAATCGCGTAGCATCGCGTACCTTCTCAACCATCATCCCCACTTGGAAACATCGGAGCTCAGCGCTCGGCCCATCTACAATATAAGCAATACTGGAGATGGTCCAGGTCAAGCTCCTGGTTGACTTCCTTTCATTTTTCTTCTTCGTCCTCTTTATTCCGGGCAGGTACCCGTGATTGTTGGATTGAAGCACGTTCGTTCTATTCAAAGTTCAAGCTACGATGTCTGGTTTATATGTTACACCCACGGAGGCTCTTCTGCAAGTTGCCAAGCAGCACCCATTCAAGACTGCTGTCAAGAGTGGAGAGGACGAATGGTCATACGCCGCCCTTTGGGCTCGTGTCAGGCAGATCGCTGACAAAATTACTAACCTTGGTGATGCCGGGAACGCAATTGGCCTTCACATGGGGTGAGTTTGGTGGTGACTCTTAATAAGCAGTGAATTAACTTTTGCTTCAGTCTCGAAATTGATTATGTTGCTGCGGCTCATGCAATCTGGCTTTCTGGCCGTACCGTTGTCTTTCTTTCCTCAAAGTGGACACCTGAGGTCCTCCAGGTCGTCCTTGAGCGTACGGGTGTGCACCTCATTATGTTTGGTTCTTCAGAACCACCGGTTGTGTCGGGAGCCCGTGCTGTCTCGACTTTCAGTCTCGTTGAGTTCCGTCAGCCTCCGAGCCATGCGGCTCCCCCTTCACCCTCCGAAGAGGTCAACGTAGTTCCCTTGATTTGTTCCATCACACCAACTAGCGGAAGCACTGGAGTGCCCAAGAGCATTGTTTATCCCATGCGCAGGAGTTTGGAAATACTTTCAGAGGAGTCTTCTACTCTTCTCCAGCCCATGGACGGCCAATGGCTTCGCGGTGGAACGGTCAGTGTTTTTCAATATCGACCGACCTGGGTTGCTGACGCAATATGTGGAATAGACGTTCTTGCGTCCGCTTTTTGAGATTCGTCGCTTCATGTTCAATCAAACAACGTTGTACCTCGATCCGTCAACTTCCGTGGCAGATCAATGCACTGCCCTGTACGAGGAGCTTGAGTCGATAAGCAACTCTCAGTTGCTTCGAGTTCACTTTACACCAAGTGTCTTCCGTGCTTTTGCCGACTTCGCTCAAATGCGGTCTGGTGGATCTCAGCTGCCAAGCGGTTTCAAGCGCGTCTACTGGATGGTCATCGGCGGTGAATCTCTCAGTACTCGTGATCTTGAGTTGGCACGTGTTGTTTTTCCGAGTGCGACAATTGCGTGCAACTATGCTGTGAGTTATTTTGCAAGATCGATGTCCAATATTTTCTCATGATCCGTCTAGTGCTCCGAAGTCGGTTTTGCGGGAATTTCGCAGATGTTCATTCGTCCAACTAATCCTTTGCCGTCTGTAATTTCGTTTGGGCCTACACAGGGTTGCAAAGACCTTGTCCTCCTTGATGAGTCGCTTTCTGTCATCCCCAAAACAGAAGACGGTGCTACTGGTATCGTCGCATTCATTACGCGCCAGAGCGCAACCCACTACTTGGCCAACGAAGAAGCCTCTCGTCATATGTTCCGCCCATGGAATGGAGACGATATGCTTCTCTACACGGATGATATTGGTTGTATGCAGGCCAACGGCACCATCACTATCCGCGGTCGTAGTTCGCGCAACGTCAAGATCAACGGCTTATTCATTGATCTGGATTACGTCGAGCGCGCACTGGCTCCTGCCTTCGCTGACAAGTCACTCAATGTCACCAGTTTCAAGCTCGTGAAGTCATGCACAACCGAGAAGATCGTTCTTTTCGCCAACACTGAGACTACCGACGCCTTGTTCATCCTCAAACACGCTCGTGACTGCCTGCGTGTTTCCCACGACGATGGTCTTGCCATGGTCATCGGTTCCGTGCGCTGTATTACGGAAATGCCGTTCAATGCATCATACAAGATCGACCTTGCCACGCTTCAGAAAATGGCTGATTCCACGGTGTCTGTTTCGTCTGGGCTATCCGCCGAGCTCCCCGCGGTCACTTCACCCGCCTCCAAGGTTAATGCCCTCGCTAAGGACATTGCAGCCGAGATCACTAGGCTGTCCAAGTCTTTGGAGACTGTCCCGACGGACATACCACTCCTTTATTCAGGTCTCAACTCTATCACCGTAGTTCGCCTCCACATGTGGTTGCAGTCCGAGCACGAGTACGAGGAGGAGATGACACATTTGTTTGAGGAAGAAGTTACGGCTCAAGTCCTCGCTATCGAGATCTTGAGGGAGGAGATCGACGAGTCGGATGTTGATATCCTGGCTGAGGAAATTGCCGCTGAGATCACGAAGTTATCCAAGTCGCCCGAGGCTGTCCCGAAGGATATCCCTCTCCTCTATTCGGGGCTGAACTCCATCACTTTAGTCCGCCTTTACATGTGGTTACAATCCGAGCACGCCTATGAAGAAGAGATGACGCACCTGTTCGAAGAAGACGTTACAGCCCAGGTCCTTGCCACAGAGATTCTGGGTCACGACAATGACGGGGAAGCGCAGGTGGATGATGGCAGTACGGACTCCAGCCCAGATACCGTCGTCGAAGAAGGCACCTCCGAGGTTCATGTCCTGGAAAAAGATCCGGATTTCACGACCACAGATTTTATTTCCGCGGACGCCGTTCCTGAACTCCACGTTCAAGTCTCAGATGAGGTAGTTCATGATTCCGCAGTCGAGACCCCAGACGATGAAACACGTGATGACGAGGATGCCGCATATCAATTTGTCATCATCAATGAGAGCGATTCAGATAGTGAAGCCGAGGTGAAAAGCGAGAACGGATCGGAAGTCGTCGTATCATACCGCAAGCCAAGGAGTCTATCGCTCGATCAGAAGTCTCCTTGGCGGCGTGACTTCCCCTCCTCTCTCCCTTCGTCTCCCTCACTAGAACACTCCCCATTCTCGTTCATGTTTTCGTCATGGCTCACACCATTCTAGGGCCAGGAAGCGAGGTGGTAATTATTGGATTCAACCCTTCTGCATGGTTTCCGATGTATTCCATGTACTAAGATAGCTTATCGGACTATAATGTATATATATCACCCAGATAGTGACATTGACTGGCTCACTAGTATCACTTATTGTCATCACATGTTTACTTTAAATAATTTACTTATACAACTCATTAATCGTGATTCAAATGTTCGTGACCCAGCTTGAGCTTGTCCTTGTCGTACTTTTTTTGTTGATTGAAACGTGAGAGACGGTCTGAACAAGTACATACACTATGTGTAATTATGGCTCCGGAGGTGTAAAAATCAGTGCATGATTTCCAATAAGTACTTAAAAGAAAGCTGCTCTGATCTATGAATGGTTCTAACTACTACCTGTTTTCTACATTGTTATTGTTACGTCGATTTATCAGCTTTACCCAGTAGGCCTTTCTTCTCGTACTTGCGACTAGGAACCCTCATAAGCCGACCCCTCAAGTTATGTACCTCCTGGTTTCATCTCTTTTGAATCTCGGGGCTAGGTTGTTCTTACCCTTGGTCATTCTGAGGGATCTTGTCCAGTTACAAGCACAACTTCTCGTGATAAACTACCATTGATCATCGTCCTTTGTCCGAATGAATGAATACACATCTCCTGTAAAATTCTCAAGACTGCAAAACGACCGTGTAGCGTTTTTCGGGACCTGTCCTCGGTAGTGCTTGTCAGCCTGTACCTATGACTCCCAAGAAATGTGTCGAGGGATCGGAGCCGAAGATTTTGTAGAGAGGAGATTGAATTTTGTCACGGAGTCCGACGGTTGAGCTCATGCCATCTCCCCCGGCGAATCTTAGTATCTCTATGTTGGAAACATGTCGCTCCAACGTTCATTGTGCTGTCTTGCATTACACCGGGTACATGCGTCAAAAGCACGACGATCCAAGGCCCTGCTAACGCTCGAGGAATGAACTCAAAGTCTCCCATCTTATACGAATAGAAACCAAGGACTACGCAACGGCAAAACCAGGGGATGAGGTGAAAAACTAATTGCCAGTCTTCTCTCCACCGTATCAGTTCTTTACTGAGGAAGCTGAACCGTGACTTGGTAGCGATGAAGTGCTTGACTGAGGTATCCGTACATTCTCTCCAGCCTTTGAACACGTAGGATGAACAACTGGGTCATAATAGAGAGCCATCATCAGCGGGCATGCTCTACGCTCAAGGATCTAATGTCTTCACCTGCGATGTGGGATTTTCCGCAAACTGAAGGGAGGTCCTCAGTTTTTGTATGTCGGCCGTGATCTAACACATGCATCGCCAGTAAGTTTGCTGCCTGATTCCATAAAGTAAAAGTTTTGAGGACGCACCGCGGCCCATACACTCGCAAAGATCCCTAGCTTCACGGTCACTTCTTGGACGAGTGGCCTCGAGTCATGAAGGGTAGATTCTAGTTTCACCATCTGACTGAGGCAAGCCCTTTCCAAGTCGTACTCAGCCTTGATTGCTTCGTATTCTGCGACCGCCACTTGATTAACCAGCCGAGGTGAGTAATTCTATGGCGCATATGTCTGAGAGAACCCACAAGTGGACCGGCTCCATGCTTCGGAGAACTGAAGTCCAGAATGCATGATATTCGTATAATGACTGGCCTGAGGGAGATGGGTTGGCTACTGTTCCGGGTGTATCACCTCGCTCACCATAGTGTCGGCGAACTTCGCCCACAGTCTAGGGACCACGACGGCAAGCAAAAGCGCGATACCAGCGGCACAAACGTCTGCTGCGACTTTCCATCCCAATTCCTTCACCTGTCCGTCGTGTCAGGACACACTGGTAACACATAAAAAGTAGGTCACACTTCTCGGCTGACGCTGATAAAACAAGGAGATAAGACTTCGGAAGAGCATGAAGCGCACGGCTTACACATCCATGGCATCTTTGGCACTCCGCAATCTGTCTTCTAGTCCACTGACCCTTACAGTTTGCTCGCCGACCCCGAGACCTTCGACGGCTCGAGAGAATTCAGCGATGTACGTATCGAGAGCTCTACCAAAGTCAAGAACTACAAACACGTTAATGAGCGAGGAAGAACTTCACAATAGCAAGAAATATCCCACATTCTTGGGATAATCTTTGTGATGGCTGCGATGTGGCTTGGAGTACCTGGGCATGGGTGAGGGCGGGAAAATGACCTAACACCAAGATCTACCTCTATTTGCTCTCGAATGATTTCTTGTTTTTCTGACCGGGTCCTTTCCCGATCCTTTAACGAAGGTAAGACCACTTCGCGAAAGTCTGGGAACGCTCAGATGAACCAGGCCGTTGCGTACCACGAACTGTAAGTCTTACCGTCAACGGCACCTTGCGCTTGCCCAGCAAACTCCCTGGAGCGCCAAAGGAGGTGTTGATACGTCTATATCTGCAGTAAGTTTCCCTTTGCTGTTTATGAGAAGAGGAGCCTACCAGATGGTGTTCATTCCACTGAGTTTCCAAGGCATAACAAGCATCATAAACGTCGACGCGCTTGTTTTGCTCCTTCGATGCATCCGATAGTCTTCTTCCGATGTCGTAGAAAGCTTTGTCTATAGTGAGAGCTGCCGTACACAGCTTCTCGATCTCTAGACAAAGTGCCTCTTCGGTTGGAAGGTCGCGAGCAACACCGGTCAGGTCCTGAAGAGTTGCTCGAATATTAGTGTTCGGTGTGAATGTCGTCTGGGCTGCGGTTTGCCCGGAGTTTCGCAAAGGCTCAGTCGGAGCGAACAGGTAATTGGTTCTTGCTGGTTGATACAGGATGCATGGAGCAGCCATGGAGCCAATAGGGTGCGCTGCAAGATGTCTGAAGATTGGGTGGTTTGCTCTATTGGCTTGCTGGCGGTGGGTATTATATCCATCGACGCATGTTCTAGTGCAATGCAACGGGGCTGGGTGGTGAACGCCCTGCAGAAGGCAAGGGTTGTGAACATTTGGGGGATGCCGTGACCGAGAAACTTGATTTCAGCAATTACATAAGTCCTCGTGACGATAACATCGCCGTAGGGCGCTCAACGTTGCAATGGTCAAGTTCATGAGCCATTTGTGTGGTCCCACCGAACCACATTTAGAGGATGGGCGGTTATAGGCAGCTTTAACATAGAAGGTGAGTCACGGTGAAGGGATATGATCGAAATGAACCTCAGCGCTAAACATATACTAGTATACTCAATAAGATGCAAACTTGCCATAGGTTCGTCTCACACCATCCTTCTTCAGCCTCACTGGTACAAGGGCTAGTTCGTCCACTTCCAGTCGCTTTTTTTCTCTGGGTCACCCAAGTCCAAATCCTCTCGCCTTGGGAACTTGCAGCGCGGACATTACATAGACGCCCTTATCGCGGCGATCAACTTAGGTTCTTTCGAATCACAGTGCAGTCTCTCGGAAACCTCAAGGCATCAACAAGGTCACTATAGCTTCCGTTTCATGGCGCCTAGCCACATAGGAGAGTTGTATCATGGAAGCATGCATCAACGTCACATTATACAGATACGCCCAACATTTCGAAATGCATTCTGTCAGGATGCATGCGTCTCGAACATGCTGGTCAACTGATGGTTGCAGGGAGGCTGCCGGATTTCCTGTACGATTTCATCTCCAGCGACATAAATCATCTTCCCGTCCAATGGCCGCCCTCGACCTCGTCTCCATGTCTGGTGAAAGCCCTCCTCCGTACTCTGCTATTGCAGTGACCCCGTTAGTGGAGTACGTTCCCGCTACCTAACCCCACATGTATGACATTACTCAGCAAAAAAAAACAGGTCATCTGATTCTCCCGACACAACATTACCGTTCGGTCATTCTGACCGCCTCTCCGTCGATATCCTAGGGCTCGTCTCTGAGGGGCAAACACTCGATTCGCGTTTCAAAGATATTTGCGACGTTGCATCCACGTGTGCCGAGTTCGAATACCAAACAACTTCGCTCAACCTATGCAAGGTTCGTCCCTTGGAGCACTCGACTGTATATTATAATTCGAAAGAGATACCGTTTATAGAGGTTCGAGACATTGGTTTGGGAGTCGAGGAACATCGCAGGTGTTGCGCTTGTGGCCGTAAAAGGTGATTCCCTTTTCTTGAGAGCACGGTTCGAGAAAACGGTTAACGCCCGACGCCGTGGAATGTAGATTTCAACGAAATTGTTCTCGATTTCCTGTCCGACCCGAGTGTGGCGGTACAAGACAGGCTCAAGGAACTGGCCAATGTGTCTAAAGTGGGTTTGTTATTTATGAGTCTCCTCTGAGGCGGATACGATGTGATATCCTGATACTTCCTATTCAAGCTGCTGCAACAAGAAAGGGATTCAGCGAAAAATCAAAAGTCTTCCTTTGATGCCCTCATCAATGAACTAGAAGTTTTTCATCGGATGATCCACTCAGAATCGGCTGCTCCTATCCCCAAAAGGCAGAGGCAGACTCACTCGGGGGTCAGAGGAACCGGAGGTACGCGGCCGTTACGGTACGATACGATCCCGCTCCTTGCCAATAGCAGCACCGGATGAAATGATCGTTCCAGTAGATCCAGGCCTGTGAGTTATGGTCAACTCTACAGAGTGATTCTGAAGACTGAATCAATCTTCAGCCCTTTGTCATGTTACGGTCCGAGCACCTGAACTGTGTCTCAACCGTCACTGCATCCCTCGGCGCGATCTCCCGCACTTGCAAGTAAGAGAATCTGAAACCCAGTCCCTGCCTAACTGACGTATCTCGCTCACCTCGCTAGAGATTATACCTTGCGGTTCGAGCACATGGCAGAAAAGGCAGTGTTTTCCTCGTTCGTCAGTTCCTCATGCGAAGCGAGCCCCGCGGCGCCAGACTCCTCACAGCGCAAGCGTCTCTACCCTCCCATCGAACACGACGAGTTGGCAGCCCTCCCCGGGAGTGTGAACGCACTCGTGCGCGATCTTGGCGCGTTTGCAAGTCGCGTCGATGTTTTCAACACCATCTTTGCAGAGGTTCGGTTCTGGTTCCCCTTGTCTCTGTTTGGGACCCATCGATCGTGCTGACAAATGGTGGCATCTGATACAGCTGGCGAGAGAGCAAGACATCATCGTCGTGTACTTGAAAGACGGGCAATCTGTTGCCAACCGGGTGGGTCTTTTTGTGTGGATCCATCGTGTTTCGAAGGTTTCTGACGAACTATGACTTTTTTTGCTTGGGGGTGCGGGCGTACGCATTCACAGGGGTATAGATCCGAGATCAATCGTTTGCGGAGACATCTTCCACGCGTATGCAATGCGCTGGATGCTTACAGCAAAGGAAGAGTATCATGAACGTCCCTTCACTGAACTATACCTGGTACCCTTGCGACCCCCTGCTCAAGTTTCCGAAGACGTTGGCCAGACACAGGGTGTCGGCCGGGTGGTTGGACTTCGTTTTTAACGTTTCCGCGTGAAATCGCACGGACAGCGGTTGGGATGCATAGTGGCAGAGCGTATAACAAAGCAAACACTCTGGCTATCAACATCGTTCTACATATTTGTCTAATTCAATTTGCTTGTGTTATCCATCGCACGTGTATGTCTTCCGAGGAGTACACTGAGTCTGGCATGAGAGTCCAGAAGGGTCAGACCCCAAGCCGAGAACCACAGTGCCTTTTGAAAGACTACATATTAGACCTTCAGAACCACCCGCCCTGCAATCTCACCCCTTTTCATCTCACTAAACACGCTGAGAAACCACACGTCTAGTGAGTACACGCAAAAATCTAGAATCAAAGGATCAATGCGTACGTCTCGAGTTCCTCCAGCTGTCGGAGGGTGTAATGACAGGTCACCTTTCCCCTTGCAGCAAGTTCCAGGGCCTCGATCGCATCTTGACGGGAGCTGCACGTAAAGCAAAGGAGGTATCAGTCATGGGTAGGTAATTCCGAACACGGTACTTGCCCGACCACGGATCCGATCAGCTTGAGTTCCTGGTGTCGTCCAGCGTCAGCTTCAGTTGTGCTGGCACGCCGAGGAAGAAAGAGATACTGAATACCTTGCCAACTAAAACTTCAAACGGGAGTTGGAACGGTGTCGATGTCGTCGGCACTCCCACAAGAATAATCGTCCCTGTTGGTCGGACGTAGTAGCATGCCTGAACAAATGGTGCAGCCTGGGTAACAGAATGGATGGCATAGCATGGACACAAGCGGCGAACCCGTGACGAAACACAGCCCAATCCTCAGTGAGTGCGTACAACACCGGAAAGCAAACTGACCGTTCCGGCCGCGATGAGCGCTGCCTTGGGTCCAAGCCCATCAGCCGCCACGACAACGTCCTTCACGAGCGCGTCTCCGCTCTCCTTGAAGTCGATCCATCTCTCGGCACCGAGGGCAAGACATAGCTTCCGCTTCTCCTCGCCATTATCTATGGACGGGAATGAGCGTGTACAGCCGTCAGACCGAGATCATGCAGCATGCAGCGCGAGAAGGTGACATGCCTATGGCGATGACACGGAGACCCTTCGCGACAGCGTATTGTATCGCTGGACGGACGGGCACCGGACGACATTTAACGTAAGCAAGAAGGTAAGTACTCGGGATAATAACTTATTCACCGAGATGGCCAAGACCACCACCGGCGCCGGAAATCGCGATCCAACTGCCGATAGGGACATCGATGTGTTTGAGGCCCTTGTAGACCGTCAGGCCCTGGAACGTGTGCCGTTCGACCGTCAAGTGAAAGCAATGCTAGAAGAATATAAGACGTGCTCACAGCACAGAGAATAGACGTCGCGGTTGCACTATCCAGCGACTTGGGGACAGGAGTGACATAGTAGGTCCACGCAACCTCGAAGAGCCAAAACAATTAATGCATGGGCAACACCCTGCAGATATGATGACCAACTCACCGTATATTCAGCAAAGGTACCGTCCACAGTAAAGCCGTGAATAAGAAGGGCAGCGCAACCTAATGACACAATAAAAATGAGATACATATTGTAGGCAACCGTCAAGTATCATGATGCATAGTGTGCAGAGGATTCTACAATGTACTCACTTGACTCGTTCCCTGTGCGACAGTTGTCACAGTGCAAGCACGCGCGCGCGATCCACTTGAGCCCGACCCTATCTCCCAAACTGACTAAGTTATCTCCGGTTCCAGGGCCGATGGCCACGACGGTGCCCACGCCCTCGTGACCCCCTATGCGCGGCAAGGTGGGCTTGCGCCCCCAGTCGCCATTACGGGCGTGCAGATCGCTTTGGCAGACGCCCGCATATTCGATCTTGACGAGACACTCGTTGGGTCTGAGCTGAGTGGGATCCGGAACGGGATGTGCAGAGAGAAGGGACAAGGGCTCGCCCAAGGTATGTATCTGGGCTGCGCGCTGAACGGTGGGGAGTGTTTGGAGCGCCATGAAAGTCGGTTCCTCGGCGTTCGGTATCAAGGTACCAACGATTCCCTGTTGAAATGGCAATAATTTGTCAGTCTCAGAGTTGACATGTATATGAAATATGCCACCACGTGTGTTACGGCCAGTGCCAGTTACTCGCAAGACCTATTTCAAGCTTTGAAATCCAATGATGCAGGGATCAAAGGTCAAACCGCTCGGTGATTATCAAGAGGACGATCGATGGGGTCC
>JBBPKW010000267.1:0-20896 GCA_038089475.1 Boletus aff. vermiculosoides | reverse complement strand
GGGATATGTCTTAGAGAAGTTACAAATCAGTTAGATGAAAGTCTTCAACAAACCCACTGCAAATATTGGTGCCAATGAATACATGAAGACAGTGTTGTCATGTTGTCATCTCTTTGATGACTCTTTGGTCATCCCATTCTCCATAATTTCACCTCCCAATTGGATGCTAGTAAACTCTGATTGTCAGGATCATCAGGATGGCACAATTTATGGTCCTCATAGTGGTAGCCATAGAAATCTTCCCATTATGAAGAGGTGTTACAAGGCTATGAGTGGGAGGCATGCCTGAGAAGATGCTCAGTTGAATGTATCCGTTTAGAGGGAGTCCTGGGTATGAATAGGAGTTATTGACAAAACATGAGTATGCAGTATGCCCAATGCCAGATGAAGCAAGGTAATGTCTGTCACCGACAGTACTCCATGCTGCCCACCCCCAAGGCATGGGTGAGGAATGGGTCACCCATTGAGTAAACATCAATTCAGGTTCCTTCCTCTGCATCAAGGGGGTGGTTCATTTCTCCCCTAACTAAACTACAATGCACGGAAAAATAGTCCATGCTTATGTAATCTATGATGTCATGTTTGTAACTCCAACACTCCCCCTCAAATGGAAGGGGATCTACTATAGTGAAAAGAAATACCTCTCTATATGTCCCAATGAATAAATGAGTATATTCCACATGTCCATGATGCAGCATTTGCATGCATAGTGTCTGTGCATGATGTGGCATGGCTGCGTCCAGGTGATGTCCAAATATGGTAAGTCGCGCCATCGTCCTCGATCAACTCTGGGGTGTTTGTCCTCATGGTTTGTGGCTCGGGAACACTCCCTCAACTCTTCCACTTGATATCTGATGCATCTGACGCATCTGATCAGCCTGATTTGGCCTTGATGTGACTGCTTGACTCGGTATGTGCATTTTTTAGTTCTGGTATGATTAACTCTTCTAGATCTCAGCTTGAGCTTTCCACACTGATGTGGTGGGTTGACAGGCTCAGTAAGATGTCTGTGATGGCAGCTGGGTGGTCTGGATGGCCTAGGTATGTCCGCCTTCATGCACTTGCGATGTTCTTGTTGACTCAGCCTCTCCTTAGCTCCTTTCCTTGTTTTGGCTTGTTTTGAGCCAAGATGAGCGCTGCTCAATGCACTACCCTTTCTGCCTTGTTCCCCATCTATTTTGATGCCATTCGCATCCCTTCAGTGCTCCATTTCACCTCTAACACTTCCTCCTTCGTTCTGCTCGCCCAAATGGCCTCTAGGCCTCATATTTCAACTTATCAACTTCATTTTGTTGACGCACTGCTCCCTGTGGTTTTCACAACATCTCCTGTGGTCCCTGAAGCTTCCTGGGTCATTCCGCTGCAATGCTTCACCTTTGGCACTTCTGTTTTCGACTTCTTCACCTTTCTGGCTTCCTACCCCTATAACTTGACATAGTGCATTTGGATCATCGAAGCGCTGGTCCTTGTTGCTCCTATGACATCTACTAAGGTCCCTAAAGCTGTCTTGGTTGTTCTGCCCCAGTGGTTTGGCTTTGGAGACTCCAAATTCACCTATTTCACCCATCAGACCTTCTGGGCATGTATCTTGACCTGGTGGGTTTGTACTGTTGATGTGCTCATTTTTAATGTCTTCAGGAAGGTCCTGGATGCTGTGGAGGTTCCCTGGTATAACTGCTTCATTGTCTGGCTCACTCATCTCATCTCAAGCCCTCCCAGGTGAGTTTTTGTCCTCCCCTTGCTGCAAATGATGTTGGACGTGTACTGATGTGTTCCGCACCTTCTTAGGCCTATTCCAAGGGTCCTCATTGCCCTCATGCACTCTCAATGCTTCTGCTCTGTCGCTGGTAGGTCCAATGTCACAGCTTGGAACTCCTTTCCACTCCCCCTCGAGCTTGATGCTTGAGGGCTCATTCTCATGCACAGATTGTTCGTATGGATCTGGAATTGGTGGAGGTGGATCAGGGGGTATGTCAGGTTCGTCTGTGACTTCCATTGAGTTGCGCTGATGATCTTCTATAGTTTTCATCATCAATCGTGCTCAAGCACTCACTTGCCCTGTCTCCCCCTCACTCAATGCTTTCTGACATGTCTCGTCACTCTCACCCTCAACCTGCACATTCCTGTGTGCTTCCTCTGTGCTGCCATGGATTGGAGCATCAGTGCTTTCATGCACAACATCTCCATTTTGCTGTCTGGTCAGTTCACCACCTGGTTTGACTGACGCTGTGCTCATCTCAAGTCGCAGCTGATTGTCTCAGGTAGATACATTCTCTGCCTTGTCTGGGGGCTCAGTAGGCTTCCTGGGTTGATGCGCTTCATCACCGTCGTTGCCCATGGCCTCTGTATGCTCTCCCAATGCCTCAACCTCCGATGTGACCTTCTCACCCTTCAGCTCACCCTCTCATTCCTGTGGACCCTCAGGCTTGTTGGGGGGTTCTGTGGGCTTGTCAGGATGATACTTGTTGTTACCTGTCATGTCCCCAGGGTTCTCTGACGGTCTTGCCTGGTCCCAGGACTTTTCTCATACTGTACACAGCAGTAATGTATAAATCTCATATTGTATAGACTTTTGGCAGCTTCCATCATGGTATGCAGGCAAAATCAACATATACAGTAAATCTCATAGTGTATTGACCAGAGTCTGAAAATATACAGTATGAAATATGTTTCAAAGGGGAAGACACCAGGCCCTGCTGAGGAAGTACTGCCAAGCACTGGATCATTTGGAGCAAAATTGACACAGCATGCATGGCAGACGAAAAAAGAACTATTCTACTCCTGCCCCAATGGCCCCTGTTTGCAGAACCACCACAGCTCAAATTGATTGAACAGGATTTGCACAAGTCTGTGGCAGATCTCACAGTGCTGGAACTCAAGTATAATGTGAGAATTGGATTACTGAACCAGTGCAGATCCCAAGACACTCAGGCCAATGTAGATCGTCCACAGACAATGGTGCACCGTGATCTCAACAATAATGAATGCATACACCAGAAGATCACTGCCCTTCAACAAAGAGCAGTGCCTCTAGAGAAGTTCACAGCATTGATGGGGCAAGTTGCACCCGTTATAGCTCAGATAAGGGTTGGAAATGGCCAATCCCAAGTGTTACCTATGCCAGATTGACCAGCTAAATGAGGTCCTTTGAACTTCAGGAATTAGTCCTGTATAGCACATTATCACATACATATCTCACCTAATTATGTCCTCTATACTTTGGCAACAATTTCTTTTTCTGCTTCACAGGCAGCTTGTCCAATGTCAAAAACAAGTACCTTGCCTAACTACGTCCTCTGCACCTCCACTTGACTTCCACCAACAATGTTTTTTTCTGCTTTGCCAGAGGTTCATCATCATCCCTATTGTCAGTTTTAGGTGGTGGGACAGAACACTTGATGCTCCTTGATGGGCCAATTTTCACCAGGGGACTAGTTTCCACAACTGAGCTAGTTTGGCTGATAGCCTTAGCAATGTCAGTGCACCAGCAAGGATGGATTGTATGTCTTTGCAAGTTATCTTGGTTGCATCAAGGTAAGCTGGAATGTAGGGGTATACACATGTCATCTTTTGCAACTTCACAGTCTCAAGGTCATGAAGAATCATGCTGAACAGCATCAAGTGGGTCCCCATGTAACCCCTGCCATGATGTTGATTGTTGGTGTTAAGTCTGACCTTCAATGTCCTGGGTCCCCAAGTCTTCCAGTCTTTGTGGACGTCAGACCTGGCATGGTGCAATAAGGACTTTGCCAAGAATGTTGGTGGCAGAGCATCACTGGTGGATTCTGGGAGCTCCTGCATTTGGTGCAATTAGTCAGTCTTTTAAGACACTAATAATCTCACCTGAAGATCCTCAATACTCCAGACAGCCTTTCGGTAATTGACCTCCTGACTCAAGGAGAGGAGAAAGTCTCATTTCTGATCCCATGTTTTTACATCACTTGGTGATTTTGGTGGCCTCAAGATGATCTTGTTGGCCTTGGCATCCCTAAGTTGCTGTTCCACTTGCTGACACCAAGGCATGATATACTCATCAATTTCCCTACTACTGACAGCTGCTTTGTGGAGTTCCACTGGAACCAAAGGATATTGTTGAGTATACTCCCTTTCTCCATCAACAAATTCCTTATTACAAAGAAGCATGCCTGTGAACAAAGCAATCTTCAAAAGCTCAGATCATCTGCATCATTCTCCAAAATCACTGAATATATCCATTGCAAACAGTGTTTCATGTTTTTCTGACCAGGAGCGACTCTCTGGCGGTAGGGAATGGAAGCCATATTCCCAATTGACATTGTCAGGGATGAGGAAACTGAGGGTAGTTTCGTTCCATATCTATAAAATGTCAATTATGACTTTGTGGTGAGGATAACCAACACACAAGCTTACCAGTGCAGAACAGAGAGTATGAACTAGCTTATGATAGTCTTCTCGTTCAGTGAGTGTGATCAGAAAAGCCATTTGAGCTTCCCAATCCAAATTGGAGAATGCCAGACTGCCATCAGAGCCAGGGTGGAATTCATCAGACTTCAGTAAGTCACTAAATTGAAATAACAAGCTCTTTTTGCATGGCAAACCAATTTTTGTTGTGGTTTGTCTTGGTTCCTTTGATGCCTTTGGTGGACCTAACAAGCGTATGAGCCACAGTAATTCTAAAAACTACTTGGGGAAGAACTATCTCTTTTGACCTTCTTTGATTTCTTCAGTGAAGGTTGGGATGATGAGGGAACTGGTGTTGTATCATTCTTGTCTCTCTGTGAAGCCACCTTGGGGGACCCTGACATAGTGGTCTGTGATATGGAAGATCTGGATGAGGAAGACTGGACACCTGATCTCCTCCAACTCTGCACTTCTTGCTGGTGAGTAGCACCACTCTTGAACTCGAAAACAACAACTTTGATCTCCTTGTTGTCTTGACATTGTTTCAGATGACATAAAATAACCATGACATCACCTTGCCATATGTGTGATGGGTTGAGGAGACCTATCCCTGCTGGTAAATAGCCTTTTGACATATCAATGAACTTGTCTGGGGTCTGTTGAAGCTGTTCCCATGGAATCCTGGCCTTGGTGTCTCCTGTACTATTCTGATAGCATTTTGTCAAATACTCCCTTAATAGTACCTTTAAGTTGGCGAGTTTTGCTTTGGAGAAATTGATGTTGGAAAGTAATGGCTGCCCATCATCAGCAATTGTGATGGATGGTCCAGATGGTTTCTTTGCCAGCCCAGCTTCCCCTGAAATCAAGCTGTGATATTCAATCGTGGAGAAACATTGGATTGGACTCACTTCCAAAAGCCTGTGCTAGGTACATATCCCATTCCTGATCAAATTTCTTGTATTTGTCATTATTGTTATGAAAATTAGAGATGTCCCTCTTGCTAGACCATCCTGATCGGAACCCATTCCAATCGGAATCACTTTCCATTGTTTCCTCTTTTCTTAGTTTTCCTCTTCTGTAGTTCTCGGAAATGGACAAATGTTCCTACCTCCTCTCTGATTAGTGGTGTCTTCCAATCAGATCATAGTTCCTTTCTTCCCCTGTATCTTTGACATCTCCTTTCATCTTGCCTTTTGTTGCCTCTTTTCGTCCTTAGAATCCCTACTATAAAAACCCCATCACATTGTAGAAGTAGCTCAAGCTAGTTCTATGCATTTCTGTGTATCTTCTGGCATTTCAATACTAAAGTCTTCATTCCACTTGTGAAGTGAACGCTAACCTCTCTTCTGAAGAATAATCCTCTTCTCATAAGAGATCTCCCCATCTTTCCAGAGGCTCCGGAAGAACACTGGTGTCATAACAATTATGGTCAATGTTAGGCATTTCAATTTGGAAATATTTCTCTACTATGCTGCTAGATTGACTTACCATGACTGAAAGAGTTTCCCCTCCTCATTTGCATATCCCCAAAGCATCAGCATCCTGATACCAAACCTCTTCCATAGGTTTCCACTGAGTTGATGAAAGTATGGTGCCAGGTTTTGCTTTCGCTTTCTATGGTCATAGAATTGAAACGTGCATCACATACATGAATACTGAGTAGACACTTACTTCTCCTACACTTTGGCAGGAGCACCTTGAGTATTCCACTGCTCAGTGATCACTTTGAACCTTGCAATCTCATCTTCACTGAGCCTCCTAAAGAGCTTGGCTGCTGCTTTCTGATGCTGACCAATGTAATCAGCTGAACTAGGCTGGCTGGCAGTGAGTTTCACAGTTGCCTCTTTGATCTTATCTGCCATTTTCTCCACAAAGACTGAGTATGTAGATATATCTTTGAAGAACTTGCTTTTTTTCGCCTGTCTGCCATGGGTAGACAACCAGTTTCTGATGGACTATCAACAATATTTAGTTCCTCAACAAGTAAAACCCTTGAAATACATGTACTTACAACTTCAATATCCTCCAAAGCTTTGGTATCCTTGAGCTCCTCAGGAGAAGCCACTTTCTTAGCAAGGCTGAGGATGAAGTTCACCTTCTTTGTCACCTTCTCCTTACCAGTGATCTTATTATATTCCTCAATGGCACCACTGAGGATCTCAATTTGAGCATCAGTGAAGGTGACTCTGGGCATGCTGATCAAATTAATGTGGGGGGTGAGATAAATGAGACTTCTGAGAAGACAGAAAAATGGATGGAAGATGACAGTGAATTCTCTGAAGGTGACTGGAACTTTCAGAGCTTTAATAAGATCAAGAACATGGAAGCAAAAAAACCCTGAAATGAAATATTACAAAGATCTGTTCATAATATGTCCAGTTCACCCCCACAAAAGCTGCATACATTCCCTTCATCTGAGCATGGCAGGCTCCTGTCAGCAAGCAATACAGATTGCAAGATCCACCCATGTCGACCTGACTGAAAGACACACAAAGTGGGGGTCCCGAACTGTGTTTAAAGTACAAAAGCCTGGTCCAATCAAGAAATTGCTGGTGACACCTGGGGCCACTCCCCAGGAAGCATCAACTTCACACTCCTTTGTCTCAGCCTGGACAGCCCAGGACAACACTACTTTTCATGACAATGGCTTCATCCCAGTTCCTTTGAATCAAAAGAAGCAAAAAAAGGTCCTTGCTGTGACCCCCCATTCCACACCACAAGCTTATCACGCTGAGTTTACAGGGACAGAGTGAATTCATGCAGGAATGGCTTGCCATTGCTGATGATTACCTTGAAATCCTTGTGCAACATGAAGGTTATTCCAGCGATTGTCTCTGTCAGAAAGGATGTGGTAGAGAAGGAAATTGGTGCTGCCTGGACTGTTTTGGCAAACCATTGTCTTGCACTGAGTGTTGCTGCTCAGATCATTCTCGATCTCCATTCCACCATGTCAAGGTATGGTGTGGGGAGTATTTCTCACCTTCTTTGGTATCAGTGGTAGGAGTAGTCCTACATCTTGAGCATGGTGGTCAGCCCTGCCCTAATGCTATTGTTGCTCCCAATGATAATTGGGAGAATGATAGTGATGATTCTGGTGAAGAAATTGTTGATGATCCTGGTCTTGCTGATCCCAATGAACCCTCAGCCTTCAACCATATTTTGTCTTCCCTGGGACATGGCAATGAGGAATCCAATGCAAAGAAATGGTATGACATGAATGGATGCCCTCTCATCACCATCGTCAACCGTTCCAGCATTTATTGTCTTGCTATTCAACCTTGTTGCTATCATGGTCACTCCCCCATCCACCATCAATTGATGCAAATTGGCTTGTATCCAGCCACCCAGATGTGCCCAAGAACCATGTTCACTTTTGCTGTTCTGCATGACTTTCAGTTGATGAACTTAGAGTGTAAAGTTACTGCCAATAGCTTCTTCAATTATCTTTGCCATGTAACTGATCCATTATTCCCTCATATCCAACTGGTGAGTGACATGGTTGTGCTGAAATGTCATTGGTGAAACTGTTTGTCACCCAGGACTGCTATTGTGAACTAATGAGAATATCCAGACAATGGAGACTTCTCCAGAATAAGATCAAATTTGGCCTTGCTCACACTCACTGTGAGGCTGGTCCTGGAGATCTAGCATACTTCTGTCCAACTTGCCCCCAACCTGGTGTTAACCTTCCTTTGGATTGGAACAAGGATGCTGACCACTGGAAGTACCAGAGGGTTTTCGTCATCAATGGCAACTTCTCTGCAGAGCATATGAAATCTAGGGGGAATAGCCATGACATTCATTTGACAAAAGAATCTGGTTACTGTACTGGGTTGGATGAGTATAAACAGCATTTGTCCACTGCAAAGGACACACAGCCAGTGAGTGCATATCCTCTTTGAGGAATCAGATTTCACCGTCAGTGATTCAACTCAAGCAACCTGGTAGAAAACTACATACAATGAGCATCATGCAGTCAAAGGTACCCATGGTACCCATCGCCATCTTGATGCTACTGGAATTGGTGCTATTGCATGTGCAAGGCATGGTTGCTTTGTACTGACAAGCATCATGGATTTTCAGAAGGGCAAAAGGGAAATGAATATCAACTTTGCTCTCTGCAAGACCCTCAATCAAATGAAAGGTATCTCCAAGGCAGTGGTTCTATATGACATAGCTTGCCAGTACAGCATCAACTTTCACCTCCAAGTGTTACAAAGTCCATCTCTGAAGTTACCTCTGAACTTACAAATTGTTTGGGGAATTGGGTTATTCCACATACATGCTTACCAGGATGTCTGCATGCCGCAATACTCACTGAACTACATTCCTGGAGTTGGCCAGGTGGATGGTGAAATTCTGGAAACTCTGTGGTCCTTGTTAAACGAAGTCAGCGGCAGCACAAGATCAATGATGATGGCCCATTGGTGAGAGGTCTTAGATGATCATATGCTGGACAACAACTGGAAAAAGTTGTTGAGGATGGATGGGTTCTCAGCTCCAGTATGGAATGAAACTGATCAAAAACAAGTTACTTCCTTGTGTAGGAAGTACAAGAAGTTGCTGAAGGGGCTAACATTGGCCAAATAGGCTTATGAATCCCTGACAGCTGCTGCTGACGCCGACATCATCAAGAAGTGGTCTGCAGAGGAAGAGGATGCTCAAGCCAGACATGCTGAAGACATCTCATCAATGGATTTGTTCAATGTACATATTAAGCAAGGCAATCCCTCCATGATTTCCATTTGCATCCTGTATATTCATTTCATCTTCACATAACACAGGTCCCAGCAAAGCAGACATGTAATTACGTCTAACACAAGATACCATGACACTGAATGGCCAGAGAGATACTGCCACTTGGCTAAGCCTTGGTCTGAAATTGCAAGAGACTCAGTTGGTTCCCTCTGATTTCAACTCATCGCCGATAATAATTCTATGGATAGGCTCAAAGTTGAGGCATTTGCCAAGAAAATCTCTAATTTGCCAACTCTCCAAGAACAGCTGGAGCTGGCAAAAAGGTGACAGTGTTTAGACATGCAGATGCAGAAATTTGACAATGCTTTGGTCTTCATCACCAAAGAAGATAGTGGTGATGACAGTTGGCTGGATGATGCTGATGCCAAGCAAAGAAAGGTATTCTTGCTGTCTACATATGGATCAGAGAGATGTCAAGATCTTGGTATTGAATTGTTGGCCAAGAAAGAACTCATTCTCCACCAAGGATAGGCGAATGATGCTCTACATCAGCTCCACATTGACTTGGGACATCGCTCTTATTTATATTGCACCCAGGTCAACCATGCCAGTCACAGCCAACAAAAGAAAACAAGGGCTTGGAACAATGTACATTCTATAGATGACACCATCAAGCTACACACCACCATCTACAGACAGTGCAGGTCAGCAATGATCTTGCTTGGCACAGGACCTGACCTTCTTCAAACTTATAGAGAGTTGAAAGCTGAGGATCTGACTTCTCAGACCATACTAATGGATCCTTTGCTTTTGGGTCAGTGAAACAAATGTCTTCCTTGGTTTTGAACCATTGATGTTCCTAAGGATACCGAAAGCAATGATTGGATGTTGGAATGTAGGTACCATTGCTCAAACTTGGTCAACTTCTGACAACTTCACCAAAGTTTTCAGGGTTCAATGGTTGCATGCCAAAGCAATAAAGGATCGCTTCAGAGAGGAAGTCGACCTTCTTGAAGTGGAAATGGAGTGGATGGCCAATTATTTCCACAACCAAAGCTTAAATTGGAATGCACAGTACAATGCAGTAGATGAGGACAGGGGCTGAAAATGCATTGTGGTGAAAGAGTGTGCAGTGTGGGAAAAGTTGAAGGAAGACACTGAATAACTCACCCAGAGATTTAAGATCGCTCATTCAACCACCAAAACTTGTACTTAGTCTACTTAACGCTTCATTGAGTGCACTCACTGCTGCCCTTGCCATCATGCCTTGTTATCATGGACAATCTCATTTTACCCAGACCCACCAATACCCAAAACAACTTTGCTTGGAGCTCTTTCATGATTGAAATTCAACTCTCGGTCATGGTGTACGAGCTTGATGAAATATTCAAAAAATTACCACCTCATGGTTCACCACTCTGCAAAATGTTTTGGTAAAGAGTGACAGAAATGATGGCAAGCAAAGTAACCTGTAACTATCACTTGTTTGACTTGACCTTCAACAAAAAGCTGTCACAATGCTCGTCAGTGCTGCCACATTACAGGGCATGCACCCAACTATCCCTGAAACCCTCAGATTCCTGTCGGTGGAGGGCACTCACCTTTGCCAAGCAGGCACTCAACCAGCAATTCCAAGATCCCATTTTGCTGAGGAGATGGTGAATAAGCTCAGTGCAGCAGAAATCAATCAATGGTGGGTACACCCTGAAGGTCTGCTTAATGATCCTGAAGTGGTGACATGGACATACTGAGGCTCAGAGGCAGCTGTCCTCACTCTGGTGAGTGCATATTCCATTGAACATCCTTTTGACAAGTCTAACCTGGTATGCAGATCGACCACCATATCCAAAGACATGTTGGCTTGCCCACAATGAAAACACTCTTGCCAACACAGGAGGATCTACAAGAGGCATTGCGAGCAGTTCAGTGAGTGAAGGCATTGGTAATTGAGTTAAGCAATCAGTCAAACACCAATTTAGCCAAAGAGAGGGATCTCAATGTCAGCTGCCTAATCATTGAAAGGCATTCAGCAAATCCAGATGCAATCCAGGCAATCAGAAGCAACTTCTGGTCCAGTGTCAATGCTGATGCGAGGACAGCAATTTGTTCAGAACTTCGGGAGTTTCTGGAATCCAGTCTAGAAATTGAGATGCATGAATAGACTAACAAATTTTTGTTGATATCTAAATCCTTTTTTCCAGCTTATTACAAGATTCCAATTTCATTCGGTGAATCATATTCAGACACAGTGTGCTTGTATAAGCAGGCTTGTGTGATGGGCATGGACAAAAACCAGTGGGTTTTTTGAGTGACTATGTGTGCAACTTCTGTTTTCACATGTTTCCTTTCTCATCCAAGAAAAAATAAATGTAGGTGAAGCAAAGCTCGGATGAAGGCTTAGTACATAGGAGCTTCCTAATAATATTCCACAAGCCCCAGAGGGTCTGAGGTGGAAGCACCTCCCTTTGATGGAAGTGGTCTTTCCCAGATGCACTCCCCCCCATGGGTCTGAGCCCTGATAGTAGCACCATGAGCATGAGGGAACTGTTAGGTGAATATGTAGCACGAATTATAACAGCCAAGTGAAGTGGGTGGAGACACCAATGATGCCAGGGACTTGGACATCAATGGTGAATAAGACAGTGAAGGTGTTTGGGAGTGGTGGGGAGTCAAGTATGCCGCAGAAGGGTTTGGGGAAGGGGAGAATACCAGCTTGAGTGGCAATGGATAACACTGCCTATATGACAATGAGGAGCTCATACTCAACAATGCTGCAAAGGGGTTGGCAGTGGGTGGTGGCATGGGCTCCTTGGTCGACAGCAGGTTGTAGGTAGAGTACAGCTCGGGATGCAGAAGCTGAACACACTCAGGCTCAGCATTGTTCAAGTTGAAGTATGGCACCAAGAGGTGTGGCATTGTTCACCCGTATTTATTTTCTGTCTTGGACAAAAAAAAAGAAAAAAAAGTCAGATGAGAAAAGAAATCATGCACACAATGACAAAAAAATGGGCTGATTGTTGTCCATATGTTTCAGAAGAGGAACTTGTAGCAGTGGGTAAGTAACATGTATATTCAGGTGAGCAAAGACTGCCAACAGCATTGTTAATCAGATGTGACAGTCTACTAACTGCTATACATCAGTCATTTTGGCCAACCTTCTTGGATAGTGCGACCAGTCAATCCTCCACAGTTGCTGATTGTTTGTGGAGTTTGGCAATCTCAGCGCATAGGTGATCATGGGTTTCAATGTCCTTGAGGATCGCCATCTGAAGTCTGTCTGATATCTGGATATGAAGGTTTTGAGGCTGATGCTTGTGCAACAAAAGCATTGCCAACTCAAATTTGTTGTTGAGCTCAGCAATCGTTTCCATTTGTTGCCAAGCTTGTTTCGACAGCTTGTTGTTCTGCAGGTTCACCTTTGCAAAAGCGGCTTCGAGAACATCAACTTGCATGTCCACCAAGTCTCTGATAGCTTCAGCAGGTGGGTCAATGTCCATGAACTAATGGTTAAGTCAGATTTACCACAATACTGTGTGAGGATCTGACTTACTGCTGTTATTGCACCGGTCTTGGACCTTGATGGGCTGGTGATCCCAATCCCAATCTAACAGTACAGTCAGTAACCTTGGATGAAGGAGTGAATGCATTGCTTACCATCCCAGTTTTGCCCTCCAGGATGCACTCACAATTACTGTCACCCTGGCAGTCCACCTCAGGATCTGTGTCCCTTTCATTGTCATCATCATTGTCATCTATCTCATCATCTATCTTCTGGGCCGTCTGTTTGATCTTCATTGCCATCTTCATCTTGGACTTTACTTTTGCCTGAGACTTACAGGGTGCTGGCTCATGACCCCTTTTGGGTCGGGAAAGGAGCTCTCTCCATGTCTTTGCTGGATGGATAATGTTACCTTCACAGTCAACAATGTCAGGGAGATCATCCAAGACACTGCACTTGGACTTTTGGGATGAGCAAACTGTGCATGGCTTGATTTTGCCACTGGAAGTGGTGCTCACCATGCAGCTCAAGCCCTTTGCCTGGCAATACACACATTTCTGGCTTGGTGTTAGTGTGATGGTTTGCGTGGATAAATGATCACTCACCAGGTTAAAAAATAGCTCCATAATTGTTTTCGGCACATCTGTACCTTCCACTCTTCACTGTTTTGATTTGATTCGTGATGATACCTTTGACTCCTGTGGTGCTCCAGTGTTTTCCCTGTCCTTGCCGAGTTCATGTAATATAGAACGTTTAAGGTTACTTGCCTGGTGCCAGAAATCAACTGGTGGCAAAGTAACCATCGGATGGCTTGTGTGCTGTGTTTTTTCTGTGATGATGGCTGAAGAAGTTGGGATGGGAGTGGCAGTGGCAGGTGGAATGGAGGTTACAGCAGCGGTGGATAAAATGGGAGCAGGATCAAATTTTGTCCACCAGTGTGTTGATAACTTGCTGATGTCAATGTTCACCAGGATACTGGAGTTGCTGTCGATCTGTCCCTTCCATCATGACTCTGTGATGAACTGATTGACGATGGGGTCCTCACCCATGACTTCATCAAATGAGATCTTGTCTACTAACTTGAGGTGGAGCTTCACTGTGAGCTCCATCACAATGCATGGAATGCATACTTTGCTGGATAAGGGGTGCATGAAACCTTTTTTGGCTTTTTCCTGTTGGGTGCTGAGTCAGTAATATGAAATAAATTTGATGTGCCTACCACTTCTTCAGTGAGCAGAAGAATCCATTCCCTCTGCTTGGAATGGTCTTCAACTCAAGGGCTATTGATTGCCCTGAGAAGCCTTGCGGCATACATGTAGAGTTCTTGCTGACTTGAGTCAGAAGACATGGTAATTTGGACGGTGAGCAGATTTTGGCAGGATGTTGTCATAACAAAACTTGCCACACAATGGTTTTCAGAGTATCGTTTTTGTTGTCTGCCACCAATACAGCATGCTTGTCACTTTGCCATATATGATACTTTGGAGACCATATCCGGCAAACACAGCACAGTTTGGAAAATTGCTGTGCTCTGAAGGATGCTTATTCATTTGGGTATTTTGCTGCTCTTGCTCAGCCCCACCAGTGAGCCCCAGAAAATGTGCCATGTTCAATCCAACAGGGTTATTTCGACATTATCTGGACCATCCAAATCAATATCTGTTCTGGGCCTGCTCACCTCATTGTCTTGTAGATGTGATGTGTGAAAATGCATGATATTTTTCAAAGAGATTGAGATGACAGCAAATTTGAGATTTGAGGACCCCATAGTGCTGCTCACAATAATATTATCTACTTGTCCACAGTAATACTGTCATGAACATTTTGAAGGTTCACTGCTTTCATTCCGTGCTTGTGACACCATGACCGATCTGTGATTGAACTGATGAAAGCCCCGAAAGCCACCTTCCACTCACTTCTCTTCATTGCTCCAAGTCTCAATCAACATGAATAACAACCAGCCCAAGCATCTCAGACATTATCCCACTCTCTTTTTTATTTCAATGGCAGACATCATCTCTTTCAGGTGAAGCCTGTTCACATATGCTCTATCAACATGTTGACATCCATATTACAGGTGGAGAGACACTACAAGCTTTTTGATGATGTACTAGTAGCAGGCTCCATCATCTTCTGTGACATGTTTTTAGTAGGCTCATCAGCAAATAATCCTAATGTCAGACTAATGAAAACAAATACAACCTCTGGGATCTGCATGCTGTGTTGGTACACTGCTTCTACTGCAATGAAGGCCATGATGGCCGACTCCAGAAGACACCACCCTGTATCTGCCTTTCAATTGGTTACAGGCTCAATTTGTGCAAATCAGCACAGACACCGCTGCTCTGGAACTGTTGCACACATTCAACAACCATCTCGTGAATTGGTACAAGATCAGGGTATAGTACATTATTCAAGCTCTGTTTGTCGCATATATGGAATGATTGCTCACTCGCTGGCAGGATATCATTGATAGCACTCCATATGATGCTGCATATGGCACATTGGTACCAAGTATATGCTGAAGATCCTTCTTGGAAGTTTTCACAAGGACCTAGACTGTGCTGGCCCCAATTGTGGACGATTCTTGTCACTCTTCCCTCTGGGCTATTCACATGCATATGAGAGATCAACCCATGGTCAGACTGCCAGGCTGGGACTCAGTGGTTCTCATCTTGTGACCTTGTCACTCTCTTCCCACTCTGCATCACCAGCAAAGTCCAATTCGGAGTGCCCTTGTCAGTCAGAACATGTTTGTTGTTGTTGTTGAGTCAGCATCAAGTACCTCTTTGTCTTCATTGTCTTCATGGCTCTGGATTGGGGGCTGAGGTGAGTATATTTGATGGCTGCGATATAGTCCATTGTAGTGGTGGTAGTGTTGTGCTATGTAGTGCCATGTAGTACTACATAATGCAATATAGTTCATGCTCGGCCACTCTACAGCTTGCTACTGGTTGCTACCATAGTTGTGACTTGAGGTCACTCTTACTATATGGTACTATATGGATTTGAGAAGGTGATGGGAACTACAGCTACTACAGCTACTACATAGTACTATGCAGTAATTGGTTTTTTTCCAGATGGCCTGCCCAGCCATAATGATGTTCTGAGGCTTGATATCACAGTGGATGAAGTTTCATGAATGAATGTGTTTGAGACAAGAAACCTTGGGTAAGGGTGGTTAGTCACTGAGTCTGCATGCAACATGTTTCAAGCCCCTTCAACAGTCCACAAACCATTTATAAGCCCAGCTGAGCAACATAGTGCCTCTTGGGCACATCAAGAGGAGATTCATGAACAAGATTGTCCAAGGATTTCCCCAAGGCTCTCAAGAGCCATTACTCAATGGGATCTCTTTCTGCCAAACCATAGAGGTCAAGGTAGTCCAGTGGCACCTAGCAGCTGAGTGAGCATGATGAACTGCGCCTGAGTTGATCCAGGTTGAATGAAGTACTCATCAACCACACTGTCATCTTTGGAATCTTACTACCACTCACCAGATAAGCCTGACTCTAACTTTTCTCCTAGCATGTATCTACCATCAACATGAATAACATCCATCCCTGAGGTATGTCTGAGGTATTCAAGAAGGTTTTGGAAATGTGAGTGAATACTCATGCAACATAACTAAACTGTAGATCCCTGCTCCATCCTGTTGTAACCAGCAGTTCAGATCTTGTTCTGTTTGAACACTTGAATGTTTGTGAAGGCAATGAAGTCCAGGTGAGTTTCAAGACGGCAATGGATTTGTGCAACATTTTTGACCAGGATGTCTACAAAACAGATGAATAATAAAGTATCATTTTGGATGGGAGTCAGAGGACAGAGTTTTAACTACTCCAGTTTATTGGCAGCAATATGTCCAAATTCCCATCTTCATACCTGATTGATTTTCAGTGGACATCACAGGCCAAGCACTGCTGTCAATCCTGTTTTAGCCACCTGCAACTGGAATTGTCTTTAATACCCAAAGACAGAAAGGGTCAAAAATGGCACTCGCATGTATCCCCCACCCCTTCACTAAGCCTGAGATGTCTCTCACCATAAAAAGTGACTCCTCCTGTCATTGTTTGAGTGATACTAGCATTGTGAGGCCAGCAACACAAAATGCTACCACTTCCACTGTATTACCTGCCAAGACAACTGCTTTGCCAAACTGCAAGACAGAATCTGCTAGATGGTCCTTATGATCTCCTACTGGTGATGCAACTATCAAACTTGATAAACTCAATCTTTGCACAGCAGTAACTGCAACACAGAAGTCACCTCAGCCTGTTGATGCTCTATCAGAAAATGAGACAGATAAAACATTCCACAGAGTCATTCAATCTTTACCACAAACCTTTGCTACAGCTGTTTTGAACTCAGGTATATGTACTTTCTTGTATAATACAGATGAAAACCCATGTCCATCAAGGTTCATTCAAGAAACTTATCAAGTGTCTTCTATTGCCCAACTGCCCAGATACTGAGCATCAGAAGGGGACATTTGCTATGAATGCATTCATGGTATGAAAGAAATCAGTTTAGAGTCCCCCAGACTGACCATAATGCCAGACTTGCCATCTCTTTGAGGGGATCAGCATCCAAGAATACAAAGTAATTGCTTACCTTGTGTGAGAAAGGGGATGCTTCCAGAAAAAACCAAAGTAAGTTCTTGGACCCCGGTGACATGGGGCTTATGTCACTTACCCATGGCTATAGGTTAGCATACAGCCCATGCAATGCCATTCCGATCATGGAAATGCTGTGATTCATCCATGAGATGCCACTAACTGACTTTAGGGAAAATCTCAGCTCTGTAGTATGCAGCCTCCCATACAATAGGTACATGCTGTGTGCTAGCGTCGAAATGAATCTTCCGTTTCAGTCACTGAAGGACGGATATACCACCACTCATGACCTCAGCCTCCTGCTCGCATCTCTCTCTGACCCTGAGGATCCTGAGATCCCAGTCCTCACTGAGTGTGCATTCTCCCAGGACCATAAAATCCTATGGGCGAAGATAAAAAAAGAAATTAATGCACATCCAGAAGTGGTGCTTGTTGTGGTGATTATAGTTACAAAAACCCTAGATTACCAGAGCCCCAAGGAGGAGACAAATGCATGGGCTCAATTTGCCAGTGAAGACCAATGCCAAAATACTAAGAGCTTCCTGGATCTCAGGGAGGATACCAGAATCACTATGCCTCAGTCAATAACAGTCAACATCACTGACCATGTCTGGTGCAATATCATGTTGGCAGACTATTTTGTCTGGGTGAAGAATGATGGCATCAAGATGATCAACATTGATAGTGAACATATGACACATGGCGTAAGTCATATTTTTGGTCACTCAGACTTTTTCTGACAAAGTATTATTGAAAGCCCCTCTTTCCCTCTATAAAAATAAAGGGGGTCACAAAGGCAATTACAACAGGGTTGTCCAAGGCTCAAGACCTGATTGTTTCATTCTCCCAAAAACTCAATCCAGCTGCCAACATGGAGGAGCTGGAAAATGCCGACATCTGCTTTTCTGTCGATTGGAAAGTTATTCAGCTTGGGCTGGTAGCTGCAGCAGGCTTGACTGCTCATGAGCGATATCAAGCATGGTACAATTACCAATTCCATAGGCAAAAGCGTCCTCAGTCTGATGATGAAGACTTTGAGGATAACACAAACTCTGGATCAAATGCTGACAGCTCTGATTCTCCATCACACTCTCCTCCCACTCATATCACGCATTCTACCCATTCTCGCAAGGCCCCTAAGCTGGGCTAAGATGTCAGTATGTACTACATGATGAAGTGTCTGAGTTACAAGGACGTTGATGGTCACACTTGCAGGTTCAACAACATTTTTACTGTCTTTTTCACTCGGAATGATTCATACAGATATTTGATTACATGTTGAATACCTGAACTTGTAGATCATAATACACCCAAGTACCATCATTTAAATTACTGTATCCAAAACTCAGGATCAGAGTTCACTGTTCATTCCATTCAACATGATGTACAACAGTGAACACTGCTAGGTAATCTGACTAAAATCCTGGTCACCATGGGCCTAGCAAGGTTGCCAAGGGCTGAGACAGTACACCCACCTGGTATTTGACTGTCCAGGCTCCAAAGGTATGCAACAAGATATTTCCCTCTTAGCTTTTTCTGCATCACTCTGAGCCTTCGACATGGCTGGCCATACAAACCAGAAGCAAGGCCAGATGTGATTCATCTTCATAGATCATACACTTCCCACCCCTGGACTGCTACCTTGCACAGGTCAGTGGGGATGGGCCAGTCGGTGAAGGAGGGCTGAGGTTTTGTTGGCCAACTGGTTAGTGTTATGACCAGTAACAATGGTACACATTCGTGAAGAACCATGTCTCATTCCTACTCTTTAGTCCCTCGATTAAAGGTAAGAGTGAACGTCCTAGCATATGCTAGCAGTTACTGGGACTGGCCCAGAGTTGGTAGAGTGGGAGGATGAAACAGAGTAGAGGTGAGGCATGAGGGAGGGGATCTCGAGGAACGAGTTGATATTACAAATAAGTGTATATCAAGGTTAGGGAAAGAAAGAGATACAAGCAGCACTCCAATATATATACTACAGTACTTTAGGGCAGGGGTCAGGGTTCTAAGGATCAATAAAGTAATGACGCATTGCGTCGCGAAGCATGTGAGATAAACGACTATGATGAATGGGGAAATGCATAGCTATAAGAAGAAGCTATGTAGGAGGCAGTGTCAGATAAGAGTCAGAGTGATATGGAAGAATCCAAAGGAGGTGATGAAGGAATTGTTCAGAGGCGATGATATGGAGAAGAGCGAAGGTGATGAGGAGGGGATGTCCTGAGGTAGAGTTCAGGGTTCAAAGAGTGACTCGTCCAGGAGGTCCGCCCATGTGGATGTAGGGATTTGGTAATCCCTTAGGTCCTAGAAGAGTTTGGCAAATAAAGCCGATCCAGGGTGGTCTAGGTGGGAGGGGGGCATGATCAAGGAGGGGATAGGAGTTGGGAGGTGAGTAGTAGGAGGTGAAGGAGAAAATGAATAAGGGGTCTCCTTAACCATAACAGTTAGGATCCGCACCAAGGATATCGAGTACAATACAGGGGGTATGTAGGTCAGTTGTTTCTGAAACCAACAATGTTGCCATTGCAGATGGTGAGAATCAATTTATGTTTATCATTGTACTTGAGCTGGGTGAGCAAATCAATGGTGCAGTGAAGTGAGGGCACTCCTGTGTAACAAGGCACCTGGCAAATCACAAATTTGCCATGGCCCTCTGGCACATGAGGTGAACTGGTATCCATTGGCACATTACACCCATGTCATCACTTGGCACAGCATTCCACTTTAGTATGCCATCTCACTGTCCCACCATTGCCCTTGTTAGCCCATCTTGCTGTCAACTCACCCTCATTTTGCCATCTCACCTTCACTGTCTCACCCCCATCTCACCTTCACCATCTCACCCCTGTCTCACCTTCACTGTCTCACCCCCATCTCATTGTCTCACTGTCACTGTCCCACCATCACCCTTGTCTCGCCTCAACTTGCCCCTGGCTTACCCTCACCACTCACTATCTCACTATTGCCACTGTCTTGCCCTCAACTCACCCTCATCTCCCTGTCTCACCACCACCCTCATCTCGCCCCTGCCACATCACCTTGTTCCCATCTCACCATCTCACCCTCACTGCTCACCATCTCATCATTGTCACTGTCTTGCCCTCAACTCACCCCCGTCTCTCTGCCTCAATTCGCCCCTGCCATCACCTTGGGTGTGCAGAAGCAGCCACACAATACATGTAATCACATGCATCATGTGGCTGCTTCTGCATGCTTTCTGGGTACCTTTATTATGTGGGTACAGACCCATGGATATCTGCACCCGCGGGCTGTACATGTACATATGCTTGTCAACAGTAGTATTGTAGTACAAAATTTGTCAACAGTAGACTACACAGCAGTAGCAACACTGCCAGTATTGTTTGATGACATACATAGCCTACATTGGCAACAGATTATGTGATTGTGGCTACATAGTACAATGGCAATTTCCTTTTTTGCAGATCAGTGTGGAGTACAGTGGCTCAAAAAAGTGTTCCAATATTTGGCTATTTTGCAAAGAGTTGATATTTGCAAGAGACTCAAAAGGCGTTAGCTCTAATTCTTGCAGGATCATCAATAGCCCTAACCCTTGCCCTAAATCTGAGCCCTTGGTCATGTGATTTGGTTTCCATGGCACTGAGATATAACCATATTAAAATGACATGTCATTGGGACACTTTTTTGAGCAACATTTCTATTCTACAATTTTAGTATTTTGTATGCC
>JBBPKW010000266.1:0-21006 GCA_038089475.1 Boletus aff. vermiculosoides | reverse complement strand
AAAGCCAAGAGTACATACTTTAATTCATACACTACCCATGTTAGGGTGAGGATTAGGGGTTATTATGTTTTGAGTCATTTAGTGTAAAACATGCAAACATTGGGACACTTTTTTGAGCCACTGTATATACTGAGTAGGTCTAACTTGGGGGATACAAGTAGAGTTATGAGGAGTTTAAGTATGTTTTCAAGATGAGGAAGCAAATAAGGGAAAATAAAAGTTCATAGAACTTCAGGGAACATTTAGTAAGAATTGGCTGACTGATGAAAGAATATTGTAGAATGCAATAGAAGATGGAAATTAAGTCAGCAAGAGAAATAAGATGATAGAAGTAGGTGGCTGTCGAATTCAAACACACAGCCTGGTGAAGTGAAGTGAAGAAAGCATAATGGGAACAAAGAAGACAAAGAAAAGTGACATGGTTGGTGACAATTCGTAACACCAAGCATGCTTGAGGAAACTATAGCATAATGTGTGCATCCCAGCATTTTCGGCAAACATAGCTTGTTCTGACTTAGGCACAATTTCAGTGAATGCTGGGGACCAGGGTGTGAGTGCATGAAACCCAAAAAAGAACTTTCAGGTCAACTAGGAAGTATTGCTTTACCAGGCATTAAACAGCCATCAACCCTTATTTACCTCAACCATTATTCAGGCTATCCCAGCATGTCTGCATCTATCTTCACAAAGCTTGCCAGCAGTATCACAACACAGCTTTTGGAACAGTGGAAGGCATATGTATATACTGCTAGTGTGAAAGAAGCACTGGAATGCCACCTCACCACCAAAGATTATAGTCAGTGAAGGGAAGATCTAGAGAAGGAAATAGTGTGTACTCTTCCTTTATGGATGCTTTGGGCCTGAGCTTTCAAACCAATGCATTTCTGGTCCTCAACAAAATGAAAAAGACAGGGGGTGAGATTCCAGCCATCCTAGCAGGGGGTTATATCTTCTCCATTATGATTATGACTGGTAATTGTAATAATGGTACACAATGTGTATTCCTAGCTGGTATGGCTGGTCTGTCAGAGGATGCAGAACAGGGATATCAAGCTAAGCACTGCTATAAGCAGTAGACTCCTGGTGAGGAGATGAAGCAAGAGTAGGTGGTTGTCTAGAGGGATTGGTCAACAATGGCAAGGGCATATTCTGGTCCTGAGAGTTGAGAATCTAAGAATGGTGCACCTTCAGTTGGACAGAGTGTATTTGTGAAGATGGGGGTGACAGAATCAGATAGGAGTTGGGTTCTCCTAGATGATATCAAGGGGGGGAGAGGGCAGCGGCAATAGAAGTCTTCTCAATGAGAGGGAAGAAAGGAGGGAGAATGGTGAAAGAGATCAAGCAAGAGGAGATTGCAGGAAACAAGATCTATAGGCACCAGTATACCAATTTAAGGAGTACACATGAGATGTAGATTAAGATTAGAGAAGAAGGGGTGTTAGAGTGGAGCTCAAACTTATATGCTCTGATTGTGAGGATTTTAGGGCCAGTATAACCAAATAAGGTAGTGTTTAGTAAGGTAAGGGTATAACTGGATTTGGTAGGATTGATACTAATCAGGAAAAGAAGAATCAGAAAAGGAAGTGACCATGTCTCATAAGGAATGGCATGCAATAGGTCAGGGTGTGGAGTGAGGGTCAGCTCAACACAAAGTGGGGCAGTATAACTTGAGGTGGTGGTGGATAGCAAAGAGATTCAGGGAAATTCCAGGGAAAATCTTGGGCAGATCTAGGGCAGATCCAGGGAAGATCCACACAGTGGTGGTGGAGGTTCCAGTGATCAGTAGAACAGCTCAGAAAGGCTGTGAGGAAATGACTGAAAAGGTTGTCAATCATAGGTGGGATGTTGTCCTAGGTGACACTAGTTGTGTCAAGCATAAATGAGCACTAGGATGCACTTAGTTGGGTGGTGGATGTGGTTATGTGTGAGTCACGAGGTCATGGAAGAGAAAAAGACTAGGGGAGGGGACTCAAACCATAACATCCTCAAGTCCTGCCAGACTGTTGAGTCTGTTTGGGAGTGGGGCCTCACTATAGATTGGGACCTCCCTGAAAGCAACTGGATACCAAATCTCACCAACCACACTCAGAGTGTCAACATATCAGAAGAACAAAGATGGTGGCTGGAGTATGAAACCACAGCAGCTGAACACAATGCTAATGTCAAAGGGCAAGATATTGGTGAGTTGATCTAGTTCTCTCAATATCAGTGGTGATCATTGATAAGGTTGCTTTTTAAAACTCTCTAGAATTTAATCTGGTATGTTCTTGTCAAAATTATTGTTTTTGCTGAATATATCCTTCTACAGAGATGTGTGTGATGTAATAGTGATCCATTGGTGAAATATCTGGTGGCAAAGAACAAAAATGGGTTAATTTCAGGGTGTGCAATGGAAGCAAATACAATGTACAACATTGCAAAAGAACACTGTTATCCAGCAAGGCAAGACTGTGCTGCATTCCACAGGTACATGGGATAAACTGGCTGTGAAGAGGATGAAATTCAAGACCCCAGGGAAAGTCCCAGATAATACCAGTGATGAAGCTGAGAAATCATCTCTGATACTGGCTACAATGAAATACAAAGGGAAGAGAAAGATGCTGGTAAATAGAATGCTTTTCTCTCAAATCCAGGGAGGTTATTCAGTGTATGACCCAAAGACAGTGAATATGAAGGTTGGGTCAATAAAAGTGATGCCTTTCCAATCCAGGGAAGAGAACAGTATTTTGCCAATACTGTTTCAGTGGCTTATGTGACAGCTGAACAATTTACAATGACTGTTTTGATTGAAACATTGACCCAGCATCACTTCAAAGAGTTGGAGAGACTCTGCACTAAAATCAAGAGCTTGGAGGGTGATGAAGAACTTGAGAAAGAGATCCAACAATTGGGATCCTTATTAATCCTCATTAACCAAGGAAGTGGTAGAAACATATTGCAGAGACAAGATGATTACTTGGTAATGTTCAGTATAGTGGTCAACACTTTGGCTGGTGTTAAACAACAAGCTGAGGCACTTTTGGCAAAAGTCCAGCAGTTAAAGGCTTTGGTTGTGGAGAAAGAGAGGGAGCAGTTGAACCTTGCCCAGTATTTGGGCCAGAAATGATCATCTGGATTGTAATGTACCAAATATGTTATAATGAAAATATATGATGTTTGTATTGTTTGCTGAATGAAATCACACTAATCTCCCAGAGCAGATAGTGAAGTAACCTGCTTTTTTAGCTCCTCCTCCATTGCTTCATTCCTAACATTAATCCTTGTGACAGCACCTTCCAGCTCTTTAACTTGCTGGTTGAAATTACTGATCTCACCTTTTTCATCTATCACTACAGATGTCAACTGTATCTAGATAGCGATTGGTCAATATGAGTAATGTGTCTTGTGAGCCACTTACCTTTGCCACTGATTCCCTCCTTTCTTTCACCTTGGATGGTCCAAAGATGGAAGTCTAGTAATGATACTCATTAGTAGTGAATTCAAATATCAACATATATAATACTTACCAGGTTAGGTTCAGGCTCAGGTTCAGTGGCCCAGTTATCTTCACCCTCCTCTGACTCAATGGCTTGGTCTTTACACTTATCTTTCACCATCATCTTAGGAACCTTTGCCTTCACCTTGGCATTCTCTTTGCCATCTCCTGGTTTGCACTGGACAGCCATATTATATCATGAAGCAATGTTGGCCCAGCTTCCAGCTTCATAGATAATATTGCCATTGCTGTCAACAATTCCTAGAAGATCCTGAATGACATTACACTTTATCTTGTAATGGGCATAAGGACCACAAGGCTTGAATTTTTTGTGGTTGGTGGTCATGCGAGTAATACATGGGAGACCTCTTGATTCACAAGATTTACATCACTGCATTGCATTAGTATACAAGTGATAGCAAACATTTGTGTGACTTGCTGGACTGTAAAACAGCACTCTCTCACCTGTCAATACCTTTCACTATTTTGTCTACCTTATACCTGCAGTCTCCTTGACATCCTCATGGTTCCCTTTTGCTGCTGTCATTTCATTAAGTTTGTTATTCACAAGATCCTCAGGTGGCCTTTTAGTCCTACTAGTAAGAGAGGAGGTTGGTTGGAATCTCTTCCACTAATGTGTGATGGAGTTGCTGAGGTGAGCATTAGCTGGGATCTTGCAGTTGCTTATGATATTTTTCTTCTATATCACCTTGCTAAGAAACTGGTTCACAACTTCATTCTTGCTAAATATTTAGCCCAAGATTATGATTTCTCTGAAATGTGTGATCATCTACCTTACCACTTCCTCAGCAAGTAAGTATATCCATTCTCTCTTGTTGACTCCCTCAACCCTTGGGTTCTTTATTGCCTCAATCATCCAAGGGGCATGGAAGTAAATCTTTTCTTGCACTTCAGCAAATTGAGTGGACATAACTTGTAGTATATCTTGAGCTAAATGTACTTGGGTGACTCAGAGTGGTTCAGTGAGGTTCAGCATTTCTTATGGAGGCAATCACCAAGCGGTGTCAGAATAATTGAATTTATAAGCATTAATAACTATGGTAAGAACTATTTTAAGTGTAATAAATGATATTATTAAGAAAGGAGAGTAATTATGGCTTAATTGCTATATGCTATGCTGTTTGCTCGAAATTCCATCCAGTGGCTCCAACCAAGTTGTTCAATGACCCAAAGTTGTATGCTCCTCCAGCTGACCCCAGAAATGTATAGCTTGAAGCCTCCATAAACACTTTCACTTGCTGGTAAAGCTCTTGTATATTATGTTGCCAAGCTTTAGTGTGAGCTTCAAATTCAGCCAGCTCACTCTGCATTTTGACATTACAATCTTGCAGCAGCTGTGATATCTTGGTGAATATCTGGAGGGGCTGATAAGCTTGCTCCAACTCCTCACTGACATCTGATCTGGTAGTGCACTGGGCTTTCTTCTCAATCAACCTAAATACCAGGTCACAAGCTTCAGCAACAGCAGATTTAAGTGCAGCATGTCTCTTCTTCACCACCAACAATTTCCTTCACAGTGCCTGTATTTGCCTAAAAAGGGTTAGGGACTGCTTCATCAAAAGCAATGTGACTTACTTGGATGGAGAAGGCATGGGGCTGGGAAATGGTCTGAATAGCTGAGCTTCATTTAAGTTTGCAGCAATCATATTGTGTAATGTCAGCAAAGAGTGAAATTTTAATTGTGATTAAACAATGCCATTGTTTAGCCTTGTGTAAGTCTGTGACATTATGGAGTTCACTATGGAGGAAATCCTGTGCATTTGTTCTCACCAGCTGTGGCACCAACTATTATAGGCACATGTAGTCAAAATGCTGCTGTATAATTTCACATGCCAATTGGAGCTATATTCCTGAAGACAAAGGCAAAGTGAATTATGGAAACCTGATATGGAATCCTATGACAAGTGGTGATGAAGGGCAGAATCCTGCAATGGATCCACTCTTGGAGGGATAACATTTTATCTGCCTTGTACCAATGGCATGGCTTTTGTTTCCCTGATACTCATGCCCTCATTTAGTATGCTTGTCACTTGTAAGTTGTGACTAACACAAAAAAAAAATCATTCTGATGAGGTTGGCATATGTGAGAACAATGGCAGCCCAGCATATAAGCTATGGTGGGAATAATTATACAGTTCAGATTTTCAGCCTTAGAAAACATACAAGTGCTTTACATGTGCTGGGCATGATTTACAACTTAAATGTAACTACTAACTACTATGATAATCAGTTATTTCCCTGAACCTTCCTAGATAGCACAATAAGTTGGTCCTCCATAGATACCAATTGTTCACAGAGTTTAGTGACCTTGACATACAAGTGATCATGAGCTTTGATGTTCTTGAGGATCACTGTCTGCAATCTGGCTATCTGTGTCTAAAGGTCATTAGGATGATGCTAATGCAACAAAAGCATCACCAACTCAAATTTGTTATTGAGCTCAGCAATTATTTTGAACTGTTGCCACAGTTGTTTCTTTGCCTTATCCTTCTGCATGCTCATCTCTGCAAAAGTGACTTCAAGAGTGGCAACTAGTGTGTTGATTGAGTCACCAACAGTTTCAGCAGGTGGGTTGATGTTTATGGTGTTCAGAACCTCAACTTCTGTCTAATGATTCAATCAGATTTAGTACCATATTGTGAGGACCTGACTTACCACTGTCGCAGTAACTGACTTGGACTTGGATGGGCCAGCAACCCCAATCCCAATCTAACAGTACAGTTAGTAACCTCAGATGAAGGAGTGAATGCATTGCTTACTGTCCCAGTTTCACCTAGTTTCATCTTCCAGGATGTACTCAGGATCTGTGTCCTTTTTGTTGTTGTCATCTATCTTATCATTTGTCTTCTGGGCCTTCTGTTTGATTTTCATCATCATTTTCATCTTGGACTTTACTTTCACCTAAGACTTATGGAATGCTGGCTTGTAATCCCTTTTGGGTTGGGAAAAGAGCTCTTTTTGTTATGCCAGCATTCTTCTGCGAAGGTTTTGCATTGTAGTTGTAGTTGTCGACTGGTAAGGTTCTTTGTAAGGTCTCCTATTTAGGAAGGTATCTCCTAGGAGCATCAAGCGTTCACTTAGAAGTAGAACGAAGACTTTAGAGATGAACACCAGAAGATACGCTGAATTGCATAGAACTAGCTTAGGCTATTTCTATGACAAGGTAGGGTTTATATACAGGACAACTACCTTCTCAAAGTGGAGAACAATAAAGGAGCACGAATGAAGAGAACAATGGTCTTGACGAAGAAGTAAGTCTAAATGGAAGTAAATGAGGTTTGGGAACTATGATCTGATCAGAAGGAGTCCAATCAGAGAGGAGATAGGAACAAGGTCCATAAGCTGATGACAACAGAAAGGTCAATGGGATCCCAAAGAGACATGGAAGACAGAATAAGGAAAGAAACCAGACATAGGTTGGAATCAGAACTGGTTCCAGTTGAAAGGAAATGCTAGGGGTGAGTTCCAACTGGTCGGAATGTAACATTACCCTTGTCATATGGTGGATGGTCCCCATCCACTTAACCTCTGTCTGGGCCTGACTGGTCTCCTTCATTTATCTCAAAATCCCAGGTGTCCCCATCAGAGAAGGGGGAAGAAGGGCTTTGGTCAGGGACATGACAGGGACATTCTCACCATAGATGGTCAACCCCTCCACAGATGAAACAGACGTGAGTAGCATGTCTTCCTCACCTACCCCTACCCACATTGATGGCAGGGGAGACCCAAGGGGGGTTGGCTGACTCTCCAGGACTGTGGGTGGGGGGTTGTATCTGCATTTTGGCAACCGAGTTGACAATGTCTCAGAGGATCTGATGGCTGTTGGTGGGAGTGGGGAAGTGGTTCTCTGGAGAGTGAAACGACTCTCTTAAACACTCCTAATTCTTTTTCGTCACTTGTATATTTTCCCTTCTTAATCACGTGATCATTTCCTTTTATAGACATTTCCATATATGGATATCCCTTATTTAGTAACTACCAGCCCTAAACTTGGTCCATGTGCATAGTAGAGTAGTATATAAGTAGTCGTACCAACACATGTAATTCCCTATTTTTGGAATTCCTATTCTTTCACTTGAACATCGACTTCGGTTGACTCTTGTGATTTTTGGGCCTTTCATAATTCCAAAGATATCCTAGTCGCCGAGCTCTTCGCTCCCCGACTCCCTCCACTCATCGTTCTCCCACCTCTTCACCATCACTGCCTAGTTTCAGACACTTTATCTGAACTAGTCCCCTTTACCTCGTTTCGTATCATATGTGGACTCCAGCGTTAAGGAGAATCTGGTACTGCTACCATTTAGCAGCGAGTAAAGCACTCGGCCCACGCTTGCATAATACAGTCGTCCGCCATCCTAAATAAGGATAACGTTGCTCTCGTCCCAAAGTGCACCAGGGACCTTCCGTTCAATTCTCTGGAAGTAAAGTTGAGAACTCCGCTATTCAGCTGTGAGACCACTGAACATTGCTACACGTCGTAGTGCCGCCATCAGGTAACTACCCCATTGCTGACTTTGACTCCAACACACTGAAGAAGCCTTCAAGCTTCTAGTACTCTTTACCTCCACCTTCCTACCGCATTCGGACCCGACTCTGCCAAGCTGTCTGTATGACGGGTAAGCAGAGGCTTGGTTGTTGCATCCCAGTCAGTCCAACCTCGATTCGAATCCCTGTATAACGGAGAGGAAAGCAATCGAGAAGAAGAAAATGACCTATCCCACCTTCTCAGAGCTATTAGAGAGCGAAACGAAAGAATCGCCCTCATCGACAACACCATCCCATTTTCCGTCCTCCCCACCACTCCAGACGAAATCGAAGCTCTCACCACCCATCGCTATCAAGCGATAATCAGTTGAGAGGGTCAAAACTTTATTGAGAAAAGAACCCATTGCCTCGCACGCCGACGACAATTCGGAGGACAACACTTTCCCCACTCCAACAAAACTTCCCACCAATCATAAATGTCAAACCCATACTCAATCCCTCTCCCGACATCTCACGCCCAGTCCTGCGCACAAAGACATTCCCCATCAGTCCTGTCGTCATGGAATCCCATGAGAGGAGCACTAGACAACATCACTATGTCACCAGAACGTACCCCGCTCGCCACCCCTGCTCCCGTACTGGCACATGTCCCGCCTCCCATCCCCGAGTCCAGCAGACCAGGACAAAATTTTGCCAACGCGTACTACGAGTGGTTAGACCATTGAGCAGCCAACCCGTCCCAAGCCGGCATGCCTCCACTAATGGCGCTGTTGGATTATCAACATTATTCACAACGCCCGCTCCCCCCTCAACCCTCGGTCCCAGAAGGACCAAGATTCTCACCACAACCTGCCACCCATGGATTCCCACCTGCTAAGCTGGGAAAGTCCCTTGCCCGAAAGCCTGAGAGCTTTGACGGCAACAAGTCCAAGTTTGTCCACTGGTGGCGAACATTAGAACAATATTTTGATGGCTTCGAGGAGGAACTCTCTGACAAGCAAAAAATGAACATCACCATGTTGTACATGACAGGTGACAATGTAGCCGGATGCTTCGCAGATCTGGCACACGAAAACAATTGGACAAGGACCATCTCTTGGGACTTCTTTGAAAAGAAAATAAAGAAGTCCTTCAAACCACCATCATTAGCTCGCAAAGTGGAAAGCGAGTTGATGGAGATAAAACAATATAAGAACGAAACGGTCCAGGAATTCTTCCTATGGATGGCACAGCTCGCTGGACAAGCAAAGTTCGACATGCGGCTGAACCAACACACTATGTGCAACCTGGTTCGCAAGGCGGTTCACCAAGACATTGTGGACCATGTCCTTCAATCTGACCCAGATATGATTGACGAGACAAACATGAAGCTTTGGGAAACCAAGCTTGTAAGAGCCGATGTTGTACTAAGAGATGTAGCCAATTGAAAAAGGCAAGCATCACAAAGAGGGCCCACATATAACCCTCAATTTACTCACTGTCCACAGGCCTTCTATCTGCCACTGAAAGGCCCTCCCCCCACTTCCACCTCGTCTGCACCACCCACCGCCGTCACCTCCTCCACTCCTCACCTGAACACTATGGGTACATTCCCGGGCCGAGGAGTGCCGATGGAGCTTGATAAGGCGCGCGCGGCAGGAGTATGCTGAAGATGTGGAAAACCGTGGCCCTGTACTGAACATCTCCGCCCTTGTCAGGCTACGAGGTTTTTTTCAACAATCCCTAAGGAACATTACGCAGAGATCCGGGCACTGATGGATGCCACAGAAAAAGAGGATGTAACTATGGTCTTGGGTTTTCAGTCGGTACAGTAGATAACAGTTGATCTCCTGTACAAGACAATAAGTCATTGCTGTCTTTTAATAAATTTACCGTTTTGAACTGTGATGATGAGACTGAAACCCAACAACCTAAAGTAAACCTCCCTCAGAATAAAAAAGAGGAAAGTGTGACAATCCTAAAGAGGGAAAAAGAGAATTCGAGTAAGGAAATGATTAAATACCCTTCTCAAAAGAGTGACGAGGCTGCTGTGTGCCTGCCTCTACAAACAAGGAAAAAGGATGGAAAAATACCGCTGATCCATGGAGTATTTGCTGGATCCAGCAACAAACCAAATGTCCTGATATCAAAAGGACAATAAAACACATCTGATCTTTTGTCCACGAGTTGAGAATACCCGAGGTCAATGAACAATTGGTAAAAGACCCTAGGGAAATGACTGAAGATAACACATTCTGGGTAATAAAGGATTTACAAAACAAACCCAGATTTGTAAACACCTCGTTACGATGAAAAGATAAAAATTCCTTAACACTACCTGTGACAATACGAATGCCTGATGGGACACAGGCAGACATACAAGCCCTTGTCAACTCTGGATGCACAGGATCATCCATTCACAAGGATTTTGTGGCAGAAAAAGGGCTATCCACCCACCAACTACCAAGACCTGTCTTCGTGTACAATGCCGATGGCACTCTGAACCAAGCGGGAAAGATAACAGAGTTTGTCATCGTAGAACTCCAAATAGCCAATCACCACGAACAAATAGCCCTGGTGATTACTGACCTCGGAATCAATCAGATCTTCCTCGGTCATGATTGGCTTAAGATGCACAACCCGGAGATAGATTGGAAAACGGGTAAAATCCAATTCCGATGTGAAGACAATCATATGCCCGATCTCATCGACACAGAAGATGAGGATGAAGACAAAGATTTCTCCTATGCACAAGGCGACCGACTCTTCCAATTAAACTGCAAAGAATATATAAACAACACTGCTACAGACATTGCAGTTGAAGAGTACAAAAAGAAGGAAAAGAAAACCTTTGAACAAGTTGTGCCAGAATACGTGCACGAATATAAGGATGTCTTTGCCAAAGAAAGCTTCAACACACTCCCACCATGACATCCATGGGATCATGCGATCGAACTCCTACCTGGAGATCACGAGGTTGACTGCAAAGTTTATCCATTAAACCCAGGAGAACAAGAGGAACTTGATGCATTCCTAGAAGAGAACCTGAAGTCAGGAAGGATAAGACCATCTAAATCCTCCTTCACATCAGCATTCTTCTTCATCAAAAAGAAAGATGGCCGCCTTCACCCAGTACAGGATTATTGGAAGCTAAACACTATTACTAAAAGAAACCGATATCCACTCCCCCTTATCAGCGAACTAGTAGACAAATTAAAATCTGCTAAATACTATACCAAGTTCGACGTGAGATGGGGATACAATAATGTGCGAATGGCAGAAGAAGACGAATGGAAAGCAGCCTTCAGAACCAACTGAGGATTATTCAAACCCCTCGTAATGTTCTTCGGCTTAACCAATTCACCAGCCACCTTTCAAACAATGATGAATTCCCTATTCCAAGATCTGATCAATCATGGAGTTGTAGTCGTCTACATAGATGACATAATGATTTTCACTAAGACAATTGAGGAACATTGAAAGATAGTCAAAGAAGTCTTGCAAATCCTTCGAAATGCGCATCTCTATCTGAGACACAATAAATGTGACTTCGAAGTCACTGAAACCAAGTTCCTGAGACTAATAGTCTCACAACAACAAGTGAAGATGGACAAGAAGAAAGTCAACACAGTACGCGATTGGCCTATTCCTTCCACAAGGAAACAACTCCGAGGTTTCTTAGGATTCCTCAACTTCTACCGACAGTTCATAAAGAACTTTTCCCAAATAGCTCGTCCCCTAAACGAGCTTACATCAGAGAAAAAGGACTTCATCTGGTCAGAAGCATGCCAATCGGCCTTTGAACAGCTGAAACTCACATTGACCTCCACTCCAGCCCTTGCCATGCCCACCGTAGATGATCCAGTCTGGGTGGAAACAGACACATCAGGTGTAGGATTAGGTGCTGTCCTTTCACAGTGCTGAGGCGGTGCATGGCATCCAGTCGCATTTATCTCGAGATTCCTAAATGATGCTGAAAGAAATTACCATGCATCAGATCTTGAGATGCTCGCCATCATACACGCCCTAAAAGAGTGGTGACAATACTTGCTCGACGCAAAACACCCCGTAGAAATCCTAACCAACCATAAAAACCTTGAATTCTTCAGGAAACCACAGGATTTATCACGTCAACAAGCTAGATGGCAGCAAATCATCCAGGAATATCACCTTACGATTACCCATTGACCTGGAAAAACAAATCCCGCAGATCCTTTGTCCAGGAGGCCAGACCTTAAAAAGGGGGTAAATGACAATGCCCAACAAATACTCTTACCTGAAACCCTCTTTTCCAATGCCATAACAACTGAATCCATCCTTGAACGAATCAAAAAACTACAATACAAACAAGAAAGATTTGCAAAAGAAGGACTCAAAAAGGAAAACTCCAACTGGACAATAGAAAACGGCCTCGTCAAATGGAAAGACCTCACCTACGTTCCAAATGACGCCTCGCTCAGAGAATCCATAATCATTGCCAACCACGATCACCCGATCTCAGGACACCCAGGCATAAAAAGAACCAGAGATCTCATCATGAGCGAATATTACTGGCTGACAATCCACAAAGATATCGAAGCATACGTAAAAGGCTGCGACACTTGTCAAAAGGTCAAAGCCCGCAACACTGCCTCGAAAACCCCTCTCCACCCTAATGAAATCCCATCAGCCCCATGGGAGATCATATCTGTCGATCTAATCGGACCCCTTCCTCAATCTCAAGGTAAAAATGCAATCCTCATGGTAGTAGACAGATTCACAAAAATGATTCACCTAATTCCCACCACCAACACCATCACGTCATGAGGAGTAGCAATAGCCTTTAGAGATAATGTGTTCAAACACCACAGAACACCCAAGAAGGTCATCTTGGATCAAGGACCCCAATTCGTATCGTCATTCATGACCGATCTGTATGCCTTGCTAAAAATCGAAGGAAATCCATCAACCGCGTATCACCCACAAACTGATGGACAAACCAAAAGAATCAACCGCAAGGTGGAAAAGTATCTTCAAATCTATGTCAACCATCGGCAAACAGATCGGGCTGATTGGCTGCCAATCGCTGAGTTCGCACACAATTCCCAAACCTCTAGTGCGATGGGCTTTTCTCCATTTATTCTCAACTTCAGACAACAACCAATTATTCATACCCCATCAACCGAAGTGAAGAACAAATCAGCAACCGACTTCGTTAGCAAAATGAAAACCCATCATGAAGTCACTAAAAAATCACTGGAGAAAGCAGCCAAACAGATGAAGAAGACACACGATAAAAATGTTTGTGAAATCGTCAAATATCAGAAGGGACAACTAGTGTTACTTGATGCAAAAAACATCAAAACCAACTGACCCACAAAGAAATTCAACGACAAATGATACGGACCATTTAAGATCAAAGAGAAAATCGGTATAACAGCATATGAGTTAGAGCTACCAAAATCCTGGAAAAGTATTCATCTGGTGTTCAACGAATCCCTCCTCACTCCTTATCATCAATCAATGTTCCCATCTCAGTCAAAACCCAAACCACCACCCCCCGTCATCGTTGAACAACACAAAGAGTACGAAGTACAAGAAATCATCAACTCATGGAAGAAATGAGGAAAAACAGAATACCTCGTACAGTGGAAAGGTTATCCCAAAGAAGAACAAACTTGGGAACCAAAAGAAAATGTCGCAAACGCCCCTGACGCTATCAAAGATTTCCACAAATCGCATCTGCAGGCAATTCGAGCTCAAAAAGAGGACAACTGCGATTGCGACTTATGTGTAAAAACTACCACTCTCTTCCACAACAAAAGCTTCCAAGAATTCACTCACTCACTCAACAAACTCCCCGATTCTCTCTTCAAAATACCAGTCCCCGGATCAGAACCCATCGTTGATAGAATCCTAGTCGAAAGGGACTTCGACTGTTAAAAAGGGGGTAATGAAACGACTCTCCTAAACACTCCTAATTCTTTTTCATCACTCGTATATTTTCCCTTCTTAATCACATGATCATTTCCTTTTATAGACATTTCCATATATGGATATCCCTTATTTAGTAACTACCGGCCCTAAACTTGGTCCGTGCGCATAGTAGAGTAGTATATAAGTAGTCATACCAACACATGTAATTCCCTATCTTTGGAATTCCTATTCTTTCACTTGAACATTGACTTCGGTCGACTCTTGTGATTTTTGGGCCTTTTAAAGAGTTTGATTCTTCCTGGCCCATATTGACAGCAGGTGAGAATGGGGTAGGGGGTTGAGGAGGGCCAGGGGGAGGAACTCAGATCAGAGGAGGAGAGCTGGGTTCTCCAGGTCTTCGAGGAGAGGGGTCAGGGCGAGTTCCAGAGAAGAGGTCACTAGGGTAGATTGGAGGGTTGGGTAGCATGACTGATTCGGACAAGTAAGTTCGTCATTCTTCAGGGGTGATTGCTGAGAGCATGGGATGAATGACAAAGGTGAATTGTCCTGGGGGAATGTCATTGACCACTCTACAGAATCCTGCAACAAAAAGAAGGTCCGAGACATTGCCTTGTATGGCCAGGAGGGATTCGATGAGTGTAGAGTCAAAGGGTCTGGTTCCGTACCTAGAGTCATTTTGAAGGAAGAATTGGTAGTGGAGGTATACTCGTCTATACATTCCCACCAGACCGGAGATGAACTGGGATCCATTAACGGCAGAGTGGGTTTGAAGGAAATTATCAAAAGTGGTGGCTTGGAGGACTATGGCAAAGGTGACTTTTCGGAGGAAAGGGGATAGATGGTGGACGCAGATGGGAGGAGTGTCAAGGATTCTTTCTTTGAGGAAGTGTTAGTGAAGGAAATCTAGGTTGGCTTTGGAGAGGGAGAGAGCTTTGGGGATTTCAGACTGATAGGACAGGAGCATGAGTTTCTTTACTCGAGGTGGTGAGCCTTTTTATATTCTTTCAGGATTTCTTTGGCATTTTCAAAGTTTTGTTTCAGTTCCCACGTTGCTTTGGAAAGTGGATAGCCTTTCCAGGTGGTGAGATACTGTCTTGATTGGCAGTAACCTTTATGGTTTAGGATATGGTCTATTTCATATTCTTCTTCCCTTTGTTCTAAATCAGGAGGAGGATGGGGGAAATTGAGTCTGTGTTCATCGGTTTCTACAAATGGGGATAGGAGAGATGCGTGAAAGATGGGGTGGATTTTCCATTGTTTGGGAAGTATTAATTCATATGCGAGATTGGATATGACTTTCTTAATTTCAAAGGGGCCATGTCTCTTCAGAGCTATTTTCTTATTCTGGTTGAGGGGGAGATTGGTTGCTTCCAGCCAGACGAGTTGTCCTTGTTGGAATGGTGTGAACCTCCCTTTTGCTCGGTTTGCCATAAGTTTTCTGGCCTTTTCAAGAGAGGCTGAAGCCTCATTGCAAAAGGAGGCTAGGCTACTGAGGCGGTCCTGCACTGCCTGAACGAAAGAGGGGCCAATTTTCAGGTAAGAATGGGGATGATATCCCATCATGAGGTGGAAAGGGGAGTCATTGGTGGCGGAATGGACCATGGAGTTATGGTGGAATTTGGCTAGAGGGAGGGTTTCTGTCCAGGCGATAGGGTTGTTTTGGCAGAACAGACGCAAGTAGGTTTCTAGTTCCTGGTTTACCTGTTCAGTTTCTCTGTCAGTTTGGGGATGGTAGGCCATGGACAAGGCTACGTTGTATTAGAGGAGGCAGGCTAGTTCCTGGGCGAAGGCGGAGCTAAACTGGGGTCCTTGGTCGGAGATAACCTTGTCATGGAGACCGAAGCAGGGAAAGATGTGAGTGAAAAAGAGTTTGGCTACTCCTTCGGCAGAGATGGATTTAGCGCAGGGAATGAAGATCACCCCCTTTGTCAGCCTGTGGTTGACCATGACCAGGACAAAGTCAAGGGGCCCGTGGGGGGAAGGCCGGTGATGAGGTTCATGGACAGGTGCTGGAATGGGTGTGTCACAGTGTGAGGAATGGGGGTGAGGGGGGGGCATGTGGGATGGGTGTTTATTTTGTTTTGTTGGCAAGTAGCGCATCCTGCAACATAGCGGTGTACAGAAGTGGACATACCGGGCCACCAGTAGTCGCAGGAGAGCAGGGTGAGGGTGTGTGCAGCACCGGCGTGGCCTCCATGATGCAAGTAATGTATGGAAGAAATGAGGGGCTGCTGACAATCCTCTGGAATATAGGTGCGACCCTGGAAGATGAGGTGCGATCCATCATATGCCCAGTCAGTAGTTTTGGCTTGGGGAAGGAGGGAGGATCCTCGATGGAGAGTGGTCAACGCATCTGCGACTAATGAATCAGCAGAGGTGGAGGTGGCAATCTTAGAGGCTATCACAGCGTCTAAGGATCAGGTGAAGATGTTGTCAGAAAGGAGCTGGAGGGCCTGGTTATCCTCGCAGACAGCGGGATGATCTTTTTGGGACAGGGCGTCTGCTGGGGCCATGTCAGTTCCGGGAAGGTAACAGAAGGATAGGTCATAGTCTTGGAGAAACATCTGCCAGTGGACATGCTGGTGAGTCAGTTTTCTTGGCTCGTGGAAGTAGGTCAGATTTTTGTGGTTGGTGAGGACGTGGACATGATGAGAGGTTCCCCTAAGGTAGTGTCACCACTCTTGCAGGGAGAGGATGACTGCAAGTAGCTCTCTGTTGTAGATGTCATAGTTGTGTTCGGGGGCAGAGAAAGTTTTTGAGAAGTAGGCACAGGGGTGAAGGTTGCTGTTCCCGTCTTTTTGCATGAGTACCCCCCCAGCTGCTGTCAGGGAGGTGTCTGTCATTATGAAAAATGGGTGTGTAGTGTCAGGGGTGCAGAGGACTGGTTGTTTTAGAAAGGCGTTTTTGAGGGTGCGGAAGGCTCATTGTTCATTGTCTCCCCACTGCCAGGGGGCATTTTTGCGAGTGAGGAGCAGGAGGGGTTGAGCAATGTCGGAGAACACAGGGATGAACTTCCTGTAGAAGTTACAAAATCTGATGAAAGAGCGAACTCCCTTAACATCTTTGGGGGGTTCCCATTTCTCTATGGCAGCGAGTTTGGAGTTGTCCATGTGGACCATGTTTTTCAATACATGAAGTCCTAGGTATTCCACTTCTTCCTGGTCGAATGAGCATTTCTCAGGTTGTAAGTAGAGGTGTTGTTCTTGAAAGCGCTGCAAGACTTTATGGGTGCGTTTTTTGTGGATAAGGGGGTCGGCGGAGTGTATAAGAACGTCATCCATGTAGATGATCAATCATCCTTCAGTGATGAAGTCTTTAAAGGTGTTGTCCATGTAGGCTTGAAAGGTGGCAGGGGAATTGCTCATCCCAAAAAACATGACCATTGGCTTAAAAAGGCCAAGGGAGGTGGTGAATGCCGCCTTCCATCGGTCCTTTGGTTTTATGAGTATGTTGTTATACCCCCATCAGACGTCAAGTTTAGTAAAAATAGATGATCCCTTGAGCTGGTCGATGAGGTTGGGGATTCTCGGGAGAGGGTAGACATTCTTAATGGTATGTTGGTTAAGATATCGGTAATCCTGGCAAGGATGGAGTTTCCTGTCCTTCTTCTGCACGAAGAAGAATGGAGATGCTTGAGGAGAGTTTGATGGCTGGATTTTTCCGCTGGCCAAGTTTTCCTTGATGAAGTTTCGACAGGCTTCAGTTTCTTCCGGGTTGAGTGAATAGTTCTTTGCTTGCTTTGGAATGAAGCTTGGGAGGACATCAATTCCATGGTCATAGGCTCTGCTAGGAGGAAGTTCTGTGAATTCTTCTTCAATGAAAACACCCTTGTATTTCTGGTATTGGGAAGGGATCTTTTGTCTGGTTTTCGCTGTTTCCTGCGCTATTGTGGTAGAGATGGTTACTTTTCAGATTTCCTCTGAGAAGTCTTTGAATCATTTCCGATAAAGTTTGTGGAGTTTTATGTTCTTGTTGGTTCCAAGAAAGCAGAGAAGGTATCTTTGAGCAAGAGCTTCGGTCCCATTACATTTTCTTGGTGTGGCGGCGGGTTCCATGATTACTTCTTTGGTTGTCCAGTTTATAGTGGGGTTCTTTTTGGTCAACCAGGTCATCCCAAGGATGACATTCTGTTGTTTCCCACTTGCCAATACCAGGAAGTCCCTTTCCTCCTGGTTTTGATTGATGGTTATGGAGAGGCATACTTTGAATTTTATTTGTCCCATCTTGTTAGTGGTTCCGTCAGCGTTGTATGCATTTCAAGGTTGGTTAAGGGGGATGAGAGGAATTTTGTTCCTCCTTGCGAAAGCATAGTTGATGAAGCAGGTGGTGGCTCTGCAGTTGATCAAGGCAGTTGTTTTTGCAACTTTTGAGCTTCCTGGGATAGAAAATTTTATAGGGATGAATAGAGATTTTTCATCTGTGGTTACTGTTACATTTGGAAGCATAGGAGAGCATGTTGTTGCCCCGAGTCTCCTATTTAAAAATCCTCCTCCTTGAGGCGGTTGTTGTTTTCCCTTTCTTCTTTACTGGATTTGTTGAAGTGTTCCTTTAAGGTTCATAGGACTTCTTCTTGGTTAATCTTCTGTTCCCCTAAGCTTTTTATGTACCCCTCCAGTTCTTCAGCCTGGGAATCTATTTCCCTGATTCATTCTTGGTTTGATGGTCAGTTAGGAGGTTTCCTGTAAGTTGGGGGTTTGTTTCCTTTCAGGTTTAAGTGATTTCTAGTGTGGCATCTGACCTTGTGGCACCAGTAGCAATGATTCTCTCGGTTAAGCCTATTTCTTTCTGCTTCCAAGAGCCTGATGACATCTATGTCCATCACGTTTGGGTCTCTTCTGGTCTTGTTGTCTGATTGGGAGGATTGGAATCTTCCTAAGTGAAAGTCATTTAATCTTTCATAGGCTTGTGTGTGGGTGCTTGCTGCCATCATCCACCCCTTGAGGGTGGTTGGCTTGGTTTCACAAAGGATGTTGCTGATCAGATTAAAGGGGAGGCTGGAACAGAAGAGGTTGCAGATCATGGCTTCGTCCGTCATCTTGGTGAGGGACAGGAGGAGGTTGAACTGGGTGGCATAGTCTTTCAAGGCTTCTGCAGAGATTCCCTTCATCCTCAAGTTCCTAATTCTTCTTCGCACATCTGTTGCTTCGTCTTTGGAGGAGAAAGCATTCTTGAAGTTTTCTTTGAACATCTCCCATTTCTTATAATCAGCAATTGTCTCCAGCTTGTCATAGTATCCTTCTGCGAAGGTCTTTCCTTGGCCTTCACTTATTCTGCTTAGAGTGGTGGTGATGATTTCTTCATCAGTGAGCTTGACTTTCTTTACGTTTCTCCATGCCTTCATGGCTTTCAGCCACCAATTGGCGTCTTCTACCTTTCTGGTGAAGTCCTTTGGTAGGCTTTCTTTTCCCATTTCATTGTCATCGGAGTCTTCTTCGTCTGAGTCGGGGTCCCAGTCCTCCTCTTCAGGTCCAGGTAAATGAATGTCTGGGTCAGGGGAAGGTTGTGTCGTGTGGACCTAGTCGGGTTAAAATTTGACGAGAACTGAGTGGGAGTTCAGGACGTTTCTCTGGTTAGTTGTCTTTCTTGTTGTTGTTGTTGCCACCTTTGTATGTTTGCTTCATCTCTAGCTCTGGAGTTGGTGAAGTTTAAGTTGCTAGCGCCTTGCTGGGCTCAGTAAAATGCCCTGTCCTCGGGAGAGAGGTCGGGGTCTTCTGCAGGGTTGTATCCAGATATGTTGGGCAGGTGTTTAATAACACGTGCATTTAATAAGCTAGTTCTTTTGTTATGCCAGTGTTCTTCCACAAAGGTTTTGCATCATAGTTGTCATTGTCGACTGGTAAGGTTCTTTGTAAGGTCTCCTATTTAGGAAGGTATCTCCTAGGAGCATCAAGTGTTCACTTTGAAGTAGAATGAAGACTTTAGAAATAAACACCAGAAGATACGCTGAATTGTGTAGAACTAGCTTAAGCTATTTCTATGACAAGGCAGGGTTTATATATGGGATGACTACCTTCTCAAAGTGGAGAACAATAAAGGAGCACAAATGAAGAGAACAATGGTCTTGATGAAGAAGTAAGTCTAAATGGAAGTAAATGAGGTTTGGGAACTATGATCTGATCAGAAGGAGTTTAATCAGAGAGGAGATAGGAATGAGGTCCATAAGCTGATGACAACAGAAAGGTCAATGGGATCCCAAAGAGACATGGAAGACAGAATAAGGAAAGAAACCAGACATGGGTTGGAATCAGAACTGGTCCTGGTTGAAAGGAAATGCTAGGGGTGAGTCCCAACTGGTCAGAATGTAACACTTTTCATGTCTTTGCTAGATGGATAATGTTGTCTTCACAGTTGACAATGTCAGGGAGATCATCCAAGACACCACACTTGAACTTTTGGAATGAGCCAACTGTTACAGTCTTCTAGACTACAGGATGAAAACCACTTTTTTTTGATTTTTCCCCCTTTAGATCAAGATGATCGCCCACATGACTTCCCTCTTCACAGATAGATCATGTGACCTTGTCACATGACAACTGATCTTATCTTATCTTATCAGATTGCAAGCCAATCTTATCTATAGATCATATGACTAGACATTACAAGACTAATGACATATGTGACTCATTCCCAGAGATATTAATCAAGCACAGTTAATCACCGTCACCCTATGCCCTACATTGGTAGATACAATGTACATATGTACAAACACCAGTATAAATATATAAACCAGAAGGCTACAACTGGTGATCCCCAGTCTAGTCTCTTTGGATATCTCATCCAAAGTAGGACTTGTAAGACCCTTGGGCCCATATTACTTCCTTTGCATTCCATTGCTAGTAGTTGGTGTTATCTGAAGCATTAGTTGCTTTGGTTCATTTCACTAGACTAGACTTTCTAAGTGGTAGAAGTCCACTAGGCTAGTCTCTAGTGATTCATTTCACAAACTGTACACAGCTTAATTTTGCTGCTGGGAGTGGTGCTCACCATGTAGCTCAAACCCTTTACCTGGCAATACACACATTTCTGGCTTTGTGTTAGTGTGATGGTTTGCATGAATAAATGATCACTCACCAGGTTGAAAAATAGCTTCACAATCATTTTCAGCACATTTGTATCTTTCACTCTTTCTG
>JBBPKW010000265.1:0-15327 GCA_038089475.1 Boletus aff. vermiculosoides | reverse complement strand
CAACTTGCTACCTTTCTCTTCCTCGGTACCTTTCCTTTGCCTCTTCTTCTGGACTTCAGACCTTGTCTTCATCTCCTCTCTGATCAGACTCTCTCTGATCAGATTGTAGTTCCTAAAAGCCATTGTTCTCTCTTTTCATCCAACTTCTTTGTTCCCTTTATTCAGTAAACGACCTCATTATAAAAGACCATGCTCATGTAGTAGATAGACCTAAGCTAGTTCTACGCAATACAAGCATATCTTCTGGTGTTCTCTAAAGTCTTTGTTCTACTTAAGAGTGAATGCTATTCTTCCTGGAGAAAGGACTTTTCTCTATAGGAAGAACTCTCTAGCAAACAACTTCGTGGAAGATTGTTTAGTATAACATAGATCAACTATCTAAAGAAGTGAAATTGATTCCCACAAATGACACATGCCCAGCTCTTGACACAGCCAAACTCTTCATGAACCATGTGTGGAAGCATCATGGACTTCCATGTTCCATTACTTCAGACTGTGGGCCACAGTTTGCCTCACAAGTTATGAAATATCTCAATGATTCCCTTGGTATTGATATCAAGCTCTTCACTTCTTTCCATTCCCAAACAGACAGACAATCAGAGATTGTAAACAAAGAAGTTGGAAAATTCTTAAGAATATTTTGCTTTGATAAGCAAGAATTATGGAGCAATTGGCTTGCCATCACACAATTCTCTATAAACTCCAAAAGGCATACATTGACAAAAAAGTCACCCTTTGATGTAACTCGGTCATATGAATCTTGCATGGGAATAGAACCCATTGCATCAGACAATGTCCCAGCAGCACAGCAATTTGCCAAGGACATGCAGGTTACTATCAACAAGGCCAAGAAAAACATGCTGCAAGCTCAGCAAAATATGAAACACTATGCAGATCAGAAGTGCTCAGATGCTCCAAATTATGCAGTTGGACAGCTAGTCTGGTTATCAACCAACAACCTTTGCCTCACCTGTGCTTCTAAGAAGCTCTTCAAACAATGGCTAGGCCTGTTCAAAATTATGTCATTAAAAGGAGGAAATGCCATAGAACTGCACCTTCCCAAATCTATGCAGATTCACCCAGTTGTCAATGTCTCACAGATTAAACCATACAAGGACTGATTGGAGGGACAACCCTTGCACCAGCTGGAACCAGTCAATGTCTCAGAGGACTGTGACAATGAATGGGAAATCAATTACTTATGTGACTCCCGCCTCAAATGGGGCAAACTAGAATACTTAGTCCACTGGAGGGGCTACAATGAAACAGATCAGATCTGGGAACCGAAGTCAAATCTTGTCAATGCCAAAGAAGTATTGAAAAAGTTCCACTCAACCCACCCCTCAGTGCCTAGAGCACTGAGTATCCCATCCAATCAATTTATGCTTCTCTTTGAAAAGCAACTGGAGCCTTAACTGAGTTCATGAAAAAGAACACACCCTATAATCATCTAGAAGCCAATTCATAGAGAGAGGGTAGTGTTATGGTCATAACTATGTTCACTCTTCATTCACTTTCTTTTTCATTATCTTATCTTATCGGATCATGTGATCAGGTCACGTGTGCTCAAACCGACACCAGCTTTATTTATTCTTTGCTACAGAGATCACAGACACTGGCTCAACCAGGACTTTGCACTAGGACACTTTACTTTGACTTCATTCTTCTTCCCCAATTAGATCTGAGATCTAATCCTGATATGGTTATATTATCCTCATGGTAATTACTGTCTATGCTTCTCTTCCATTCTACCACATAGCATGTGCACCTCATGCCTTTAATCTCTGTTACTTCCGTTATGCACAGCCGATGCCTCATGTTATTAATTACCCCCATTGTATGATTTTCCTCATATAGAATATTTACCAAACATGTACACACATTAGTATGAATATATAAACCAGATGAGCTATGACTGGTATCCCCAGTCTAGTCTCTTTGGATCTTACCATCCTTAGCAGGACTCAGGAGACCTTAGGGCTCATTTCCATTTTCACTCCATCTTCCAGTAGTTTTGTGTTACCTGAAGCATTAGTGCTAAAGGATCATTTCAGTTTATATATATATATTGTAGTAGAGATGTAAATATCTACCTAGCCTAAATAGTGTAATCAATCTTATTTATATAAAGATTAGATATACAATAGGGGTTAAATAACAGCTATATAGCACATATTCAACAGATCATGCTGAGCCAAAGGTTTTTTCACCAAGAAAGCCAGAAAATTCATGTGTACAGTCCTTGATGTTAAACCATGCTACTTGGCACTTAGGCTCAAATCTTGGGTTGTTAGTGGAATTGGTAAGCATTCTGCTTGTCTATTTCTTATATGCTAATTAATATACATGTCAGATGCTCCTGCCATTGCAAATCAACAATGTATGCTTAAGTATATCATACATAAGTTATTGTCACACCATTACTCAAGAGGAACTTAGTAAGCCTTTATTGCATCTAATATGTCATCATGACTAAAACTTATCTACTTTACATTAGATGACATCTTGAGTGAACATCAGGTTATAAAAAAGGTTAAGATGAATGAACTACACAAACTGCAAGCTATAGATCATTAAATGTTACAGTGTTGCTCTAATTAAATGACTAGTATCTGAATGTATGCAAAATCCAGCAATGATTGGCAATAGCCAGGAAGTCAAAAAACTACTTAATATCTTGCAATCAGAGACATGCAAATAGGTGAAACTTACAAATGAGGAGCTTACAGCTTGAACTACTTAAAACAAGGTGTGGCAAGCAGCAGGCAAGAAGGTTTATCAGCCACAATGCATTGGTGCAGTAACTAACAAACCACATCAAAAAAGACTATAGATATGTTACAGATCCCACCTTACTTGGCTGATAGTTCACCTTCTCTCTTTATCCCTTCCCCTTTTTCTGTGATACTGTTCTCTGTCCTCATCAGAAGTGGACTGACTCATTTCCTCCTCCTCTTTGATCAACCCCTAGACTTTCTGATCAGATTGTAGTTCCTAGAAGTCCTGGTTATAACCAGCCCTTCTGCAGCCATTGTTAGCCATCTTTAGTCCTATTGTTCTCTTAGCATATAAAAAACCTCTCCAGTTGTAGAAGTAGCCTTAAGCTAGTTCTATACATTCTGTGTATTTTCTGGTGTTCAATTCAAATAAGTCTTCATTCCACTTGCAAGTGAATGCTGGCCCTCTTAGAAGAACTATCTTCTATAAGAGAACCCCTTGACCTCCTAGAGTCATTTGGAAAGTTAACACCAGGCAATTCACTGGCATAACAAAAGAACTAGCTTACAACCAAGAAGAGTATTGCCCAACACCTGCCCAACATATCAGACTATGACCTAGCTTTCAACCCCAACCTCTCCCCAGAGGACAGGGCATACTACTGAGCTCAGCAAAGAGCTAGCCAAATCATCACTGCCAATGCCCAGTCCAGAGATGAAGCAAACATACAGTGTTGGCAACAACAACAAAGGCAAAGAGAATCACCCAGAACAACCACCCCCACCCAACCCCTCCAATCCTTCAACCCCACTAGACCCCCTCAACAACACATCCCACCCCCCAATCCTGATATCCACCTCCCCAGACCTGATGAAGAAGACTGGGATCCTGATAGCGAAGACAAATTGGAAGATGAGATGGGAAAAGAGAACTTGCCCAAAGATTTCATTGGGAAGGTAGAAGATGCTAACTGGTGGCTAAAAGCCATGAGAGCATGAAGAAATGTCAAAAAAGCCAAGCTAACTGATGAAAAAATAGTCACAGCTGCTCTAGCAAAAATGAGCGAAGGACAGGGAAAAATCTTTGTTGAAGGATACTACAATAAACTGGACACTGATGGAGACTACAAGAAGTGGGAGATGTTCGAAGAACACCTCAAAAATGCCTTCTCCTCCAAGGACAAGGCAGTAGATGCACAGAAAAGGATAAGAACCTTTAAAATGAAAGGAATAACGGCGGAAGCTCTGAAAGATTACTCTACCCAATTCAACCTACTCCTCTCCCTCACCAAAATGATGGATGAAGTCTGCAATCTCTTCTGTGCCAGACTACCATTCAACCTAATAAGTGACATCCTCCAAGGGACTAAATCCACCATCCTCAAAGGATGGATGGCTGCTGCCAGCACCCACACCCAAGCATATGAAAGGTTGAACAACTTCTGGTTGGGGAGATTCCAATCCTCCCAAAGTGACCTTCAGAACAGAAGGACTGATCTGAATGCCATGGATGTATACATAATAATGCTCTCCAAAGCAGAAAGGATCAGGCACAACCAGGAGAACTGCTGCTACAGATGTCATAAGATTGGTTGTCACACCAGGAACCATCAGGGACTACCCCCAAGAAACAACCAACAAGTTCACAGAAGAACACCCACTCACCTGCCTAACCAAGAAAAGATCTGAGAAATTGACTTCCCTACTGATGAATTGGAAGGATATGTGAAGAAACTAGGGGAGCAGAAGGTCAATCAAGAAGAAATTCTTTGAACCTTGAAAGGATACTTTGACAAGCCCAGTGAAGAAGGCGAACTCATAAACTGCCTTAACAAGAAGGATTTTTGACAAGGAGACTTGGAGCAACAATGTGCTCTCCTACATTTCCTAATGTAACAGTAACCATGAATGAGAAATCTTTGTTCATCCCAATAGAATTCTCTAACATCAGAAGTCCAAAAGTTGCAAAGACCACCACTCTAATCAACTGTGGGGCCACTGCCTGCTTTATCAACTATGCCTTTGCAAAAAGGCATCAAATACCCCTCATCCCACTCAAGCAACCCAGAAATGCATATAATGCTGACAGAACCACCAACAAGATGGGGCAAATCAAGTTCAAAGTATGCCTCGCCATAACCATCAACCAAGACCAAGAAGAAAGAGATTTCCTTGTCCTAGCCAGCAGGAAACAACAAAACATCATCCTCAGAATGACCTGGCTGACTGAAAAGAACCCATTTATCAATTGGGCTACCCAGGAAGTAACCATAGAACCAACTGACAGGTCTAGGAAACAAAACAAGATGGAGGCCCTAGCCCAGAGATACCTCTTTCACTTCCTCAACACCGATGAGAACATCAAACTCCACAAACTCTACTGACAGCAGTTCGAGGAGCTCCCTGAATCTGTTAGGAAAGTAACGATCTCCACCACTATAGCTCAGGAGGCTACAAAGAAAACCAAAGAAAAGATTCCCCCCCAATACCAAAAGTATAAGGAGGTCTTTACCAATGAAGAAATCACCCCTCTTCCTTCCAGTAGAGCCTATGACCACGGGATGGATTTACTCCCCAGTTTCATTCCAAAAAGAGCTGAAAACTACTCCCTCAATCCCGAAGAGACCAAAGCCTGCAGAAATTTTGTTAGGGAGAACCTGGCCAACAGGAAAATACAACCATTGAATTCCCCTCAAGCAACCCTGTTCTTCTTTGTGCAAAAAAAAGATGGGAAACTATGACTGTATCAGGACTACCAATATCTTAACAAGCATACCATCAAAAATGCCTACCCTCTCCCCTGAATCCCCAACTTAATCAACAAGCTCAGGGGATTGTCCATCTTCACCAAGCTAGACGTCCAATGGGGGTACAACAACATCCTCATCAAACCCAAGGATCAGTGAAAAGCAGCCTTTACCACCCCACTCAGGCTCTTTGAATCTATTGTAATGTTCTTCAGGATGAGCAACTTGCCCACCACCTTTCAAGCCTACATGGACAACACCTTTAAAGATTTCATCACCGAAGGATGGCTGATTATCTACATGGACAATGTCCTTATACACTCAGCCAATCCCACCCTCCTCCACAAAGAACGAACCCACAAAGTACTCCAATGATTTCAGGAACAATACCTATACCTCTGCCCCAAAAAATGTTCATTCAACCAAGAAATGGTTGAGTACCTTGGATTGTGCATCTCAAAGAACCAAGTACACATGGACTCCTCAAAACTAGTGGCCATAGAGAAGTGGGAACCCCCTAAAGATGTAAAAGGAGTTCACTCATTCATGTTACAAAACGTCTGGTTTTTCTTTCCTTTTCTCTACTTAGACTTCCTTTCTGTCACATGACTCTTTAGACCATGACTGACCACTGTAACTGACCACCATGACTGACCATTATCCCTTCTCCTCATATGGTTTCTCACTCAACTCCCTGTTGCCTTCTCTACTGGATCTCGGACCTTGTTTCCATCTCCTCTCTGATCGGACTTCTTCCGATCAAATCGTAGTTCCTAAAATGCCATTGTTCTCTCATTCCATCCTACTCCTTTTTGTTCCCTTCATTTGGTAACCACTTTAGTATAAAAGGCTGCACATGTGTAGTAGAAAGACCTAAGCTAGTTCTATGCAATACAAGTGTATCTTCTGGTGTTCTCAAAGTCTTTGTTCTACTTTCGAGTGAATGCTATATTCTTCTTGGAGAAAGCAACTTCTCTATAAGAAGAAGTCCTCTAGCAAATGACTTCATGGAAGATCATTTAGTGTAACAATTCATAGGATTCTGCAACTTCTACTGGAAATTTATCCCTGCCTTCTCCAATATTGCCCAGCCCCTATTACTCCTAATCCAAAAGAACACTCCCTGGAGGTGGGGGGACACTGAACAACAAGCCTTTCATATGCTCAAAAATCCATTCCTCCTCCAACCGGTCTTGTACTCACTGAACACCAACCACCCCTTCTTTGTTATGACTGATGCCTCTCTCACAGCAGCAGGAGGAGTGTTAATGCAAAAAGATCACAATGGAGATCTCCACCCTTGTACCTATTTCTCAAAAACCTTTTCTGCCCCTGAGCAGAATTATGATATCTATGATCGAGAACTGCTCGCCATCATCTTGGTGCTCAAGGAATGGCACCACTACCTCAGAGGGACCACTCACCCACTTCACATACTCACTGACCACAAAAACCTAACCTACTTTCACGAGCCAAGGAAGCTGACCCAGCAGCATGCACAATGGCAAATGTTCCTCCAAGACTATGACCTCTCCTTTAACCACCTGCCTGGGACCACCATGGTCCCTGCCGACGCCCTATCTCACAAAAACCATCCCACCATTTGTGAGGACAATCTTGCCCTACAGCTCCTCCCCAATGACATCTTCACCCAGTCACTGGACATTGCCATCACCTCCAAAATTGCCACCTCCACTGCTGCCAATCCCTTGGTCACTGACACCCTGACCACTTTTTACAAGGGGTCTTCCTTGCTCCCCTGCACAAGAAACACTGACTGGGCATACAACAATTCTTACCTCGCCTTTCAAGGATGAACCTACATCCCCAAAGACTGCTGCCAGCCCCTCATCTCCTCCATCCACCATTCTCACCATGGGGGCCATGTAGGAGCAGCCTGAACCCTCACCCTACTCTCCCACGATTACTGGTGGCCAGACATGTCCACCTTTATTTGCCAATACATTGCTGGTTGCACAATCTGCCAACAAAATAAAATCAACACCCACCTGACCTGCCCCCCACTGAATCCCATCTCCACCATTGCCTCTCATCCCTTCCAACACCTGTCAATGGACCTCATCACCTCCCTCCCTCCCTGCAGGGAACTCAATTCCATCCTGGTTATGGTCAACCATGGTCTAACAAAGGGGGTGATATTCATTCCATGCTCTAAATCAATCTCCACAGAAGGAGTAGCCAAACTATTCCTCTTCCACATCTTCCCTCATTTTGGCCTGCATGACAAAGTCATCTCCAATTGAGGACCCCAGTTTGGCTCAGCCTTCACCAAGAAACTAGCCTGACTACTCCAGTATGATGTTACTCTATCCACCACCTACTACCCACAAACTGACAAAGAAACTGAACAAGTAAATCAAGAACTGGAAACCTACCTTCGACTATTCTGCCAAAATGCCCCCTTCACTTGGATTGAAGCACTACCTCTGGCTGAATTCCACCACAACTTCATAACACACTCTGCCACCAATGACTTCCCCTTTCATTTTCTGATGGGATATCACCCCTGATCATACCCTAAGATCAGACCTTTCTTTATCCCTGCAGTACAGGACCGCCTTAAGAGAATAGCCTTCCTTCGAGATGAAGCCACCACCTTCCTCAAAAAAGCCAGAACAATCATGGCAAACTGATCCAAGGGAAAGTTCATCCCATTCAAGCAAAGGCAACAAGTGTGGCTGAAAGCCACCAATCTCCCCCTAAACCTCAATAAGAAGATCACCCCTAAATGACATGGCTCTTTTGAAATGGAAAAAGTCATATCCGCCCTAGCATACAAACTAATTCTCCCAAAACAATGGAAAATTCATCCCATCTTTCACACATCACTCTTGACCCTGTTTGTTGAAACCGACAAGCACAGACTGAACTTCCCCCATCCCCCCCTGGATCTAGCCCATGGCAAGGAGGAATATGAAATTGACCACATTCTACAGCATAAGAGTCATCTCCAATCAAGATGATACCTCACTACCTAGAAAGGCTATCCCCTCTCCAAAGCAACCTGGGAACCAGAGAGAAACTTTAGGAATGCACAGGAACTCCTAGAAGAATATAAGAAAGCCCACCAACTCTGAACTCCCATGAACCCACCATCCTACCTCACCCAAATTCCCAAAGCCCTAAACCTCTCTAAAGAAAACCTCGACTTCCTGCAGAGAAATTTCCCACTATCCAAACCCATCTCTTTCAAACAGCTCAACAAAACTGTCTGTCACTGCTACCAACACTCATGCTTCTGCTGACTTGATTACTGCCCATTCCACCATATCTACTAGATGTCCCAGGAAAATTCCATTCCTGCCAATCCCCCTATTTACGTCCATCATCTCTCCCTGTTCCTTAGAAAAGTCACCTTCATAGTCATTCTCCAAGCCTCCACTTTCAATCAATTTCTCAGGACTCACTATGCTGTCAATGGATCCCAATTCCTCTCCCATTTGGTTGGACTGTATAGATGAATATTCCTCCATTCACAGTTCTTCCAACAGAATGATTTAAGATATGGAACTGGACCTTATGACTCTGTCCTCGTCAAATCCCTCCTTGCTATATAAAGTGATGTGCTGGAGCTCCTGTTTATTGCTGGATTCTGTCGCATGGTCAACAATATTCCTTCCAAACAGTTCTCCTTTGTCATCCACCCCATCCTCGCCACTCTCCCCATCAAAAGAGACAAACCTACCTATCCAACTCAGTTGTTCTCCCAAACCCCCCAATCTACCCCAGTAACCTGTTTACCAGCACACGCCCTGCTGACTCCTCCAAATGACCTGGAGAACTCTGCTCTCCTTCTCTACTCCGAATTCCACCCCCTGCTGTCCCTCAACCACCTACCCTGTTCCCACCTCCTGTCCCTATGGATACAGACACACTGGCCTTCCCAGATAACCACTTCCACTCTCCCACCACCAGTTGCCAGCTCCTATATGACATCATCAATTCCATGGCATGGATGCAAATTCCCCCTTCCTTCACTGCCAAACCCACTTCCCCCGTCAAAACTTCTGCTGCCCATAGTGTGGGTCACGGGAGACAAGGATGCTGTCCAAATCAAGTATGCTTCATTTGTGGGAGTAACACCCATGTCCAAAGAGAATGCCCCCAGCACATTCCTGATCAATGCCCCTTTTCAAACTTCTCTGACTCCAACATCTGGGACTACAAGGTGAATGAAGGGGACCAGTCCAGCCCTAACCAAGGGTAGGCAGATGAAGACCATCTGCTATACAACTGGGGTAATGTTATAGATCCCACCTTACTTGACCGATAGTTCACCTTCCCTCTTTATCCCTTTCCTTTTTTCTTTGATACTGTTCTCTGTCCCCATCAGAAGTGGACTAACTCATTTCCTCCTCCTCTCTGATCAACCCCTAGACTTTCTGATCAGATTGTAGTTCCTAGAAGTCCCAGTTATAACCAGCCCTTCTGCAGCCATTGTTAGCCATTTTTAGTCCTATTGTTCTCTTAGCATATAAAAAACCCCTCTGGTTGTAGAAGTAGCCTTAAACTAGTTCTATGCATTCTGTGTATTTTCTGGTGTTCAATTCAAATAAGTCTTCATTCCACTTGCAAGTAAACACTGGCCCTCTTAGAAGAATTATCTTCTATAAGAGAACTCCTTGACCTCCTAGAGTCATTCAAAAAGTTAACACCAGGCAATTCACTGGTGTAACAAGATACTAGTAGTAGCAATAACTTAGAGAAAGGCAAGAAGGATTACTAAGCCAGTTTTTGTAGATACAATAGAGTTAGTAGATACACATGACTAAGTGGTTGTAAGCATAGGTGTAAAATGTGAAGTATTGGATAGACTACAGTAATATATGGTCTGGCTAATGCTGATAGAGAGTGGATTCATCTTGACCACCTAAATGACAAAGACATTGTTCTAAAATACTGTTATTGAAGAACCAGAAAGAGTTGGTAAACCTATTGCTTGGTGCAAGTACATGCACAAGGTGAACATATCATAATACCATGAATAACATACACTGTTAGTGGTTTTTTTAAAAATAGGTTTTGCTCAGCTTTATGACTGTCTTTGCAAATCTAGGTGAAAGAGATGTTATGGACATTTGCATAGAGCCACAAGCAAACATAACTGTCATTTTGATATAGCTAGACAATAAGCATATCCTCTTGACCATCTTATAGTCAAAGGGTCAAAGAAAGTTGGTAAATCTGTCTTGTTGAAGCATATGTCATCCAGTTCTGTGCCATGACCATTGGCAAATATCCAGGGCAGAGGAAAAAGAATCTGGGAGACAATATTACTCACCATCAAGAATAATGTTGTTAAGGCCATGATTTGATATGCTAGAAACCTAAAATTGAAAGTCCACTGACATGGTAGAAATTGTACTTCACAGCCTCTGGTCAGTTGTTGAATTGACTGCACAAACCACATGTTAGACATTGTTTAGTAACATACAGTGACCTTCAAAACCATTGCAATACATAGCTAAATACCATACATATGGTGCACAAAGTACATCACAAACACTTGTGAGGATTTTACTTAGCTTTGGTGGGACCAAACAAAGTATATACCATTGACTACAAATCAACCCCTGGGCCATGTGATTTGATTCAGTGGCTGTGGGGATATATATGTTTCAAAGCAACAATACCATTATAATAGTTTTGCATCTGTTGATATTAAAGAGATATCTTGGAGATATTAGTACTTAATATAGCCTCTTTTTGCCTTGAGTATTGCTTCAACCCTCCTTGGCATGCTCTCAATCAACTGCTGACACTCCTCAACTGGTACTTCTTTCCATTCCTCTTGAATTCTTATTCACAATTAATTCATGAACTCCTTTGAGAGAGTGTTTATAATCTGCTAGCCTTCTCTTGAAATAACTTCAGAGATGTTCAATGGGATTTAGGTCAGGAGACTGTGCAGGCTTTATGTGTACCTTTGTTTATATGACCAAACATTGTCAACTATTATTCATTTCAATAGAATTCCACCTTTTCTACCAACAAATGCAAAACTATTGCAATCTCAAGAAGGTAAAGAACTGGCTTGAGAAGCAAAATTTCAGGACTATGCTGTGGCCTGCTAGTTTTATGACCTAAATCCCATTGAACATCTCTGAAGTCATTTCAAGAGAAGGCTAGCAGATCATAAACATTCTCCCAAAGGAGTTCATGAATTGTGAATGAGAATTCAAGAGGAATGGAAAGGAATACCAGTTGAGGAGTGTCAGCAGTTGATTGAAAGCATGCCTAGGAGGGTTGAAGCAGTACTCAAGGCAAAAAGAGGCTATATTAAGTACTAATATCTCCAAGATATCTCTTTAATATCAACAGATGCAAAACTATTATAATGGTATTGTTGTTTTGAAACATGTATATCCCCACAGCCACTGGATCAAATCACATGGCCCAGGAGTTAATTTGTAGCCAATAATATGTACTCTGTTTGATTCCACCAAAGCTAAGCAAAATCCTCACAGGTGCCTATGGTACACTTTATGCATCACATTGCATTCAAATATTACAATGATTTTGGAGGTTATTGTATTTCATATTAAAGTAGTATGAAAACATATATTAGGTGAAAATAAGGTGGAAAGATACTGAGGGATGAGGGAGAAATAAACTAGATGCACTCATCATTGTTAGTGGTGGTGGGGCCAGGCAAACACAATATCATAATAGCACAGTAGCACAAGTAAATGGTGAGAACATGTGTTACAAGATGCAGCAAAGATACATAACAGATATAGCCAATGTGTTGTTGTGAGCTGCTCAAACAAACAACCACTAGCCAGGATCAAACTCAGGCAAACACCAATAAGCCTGGCAAAGAGGAAACAAGTCATAGTTCTTAGTCAAGGTTCAAGTCCTGAACTGTAGATGCCAGGCAAGACACGATGACAAGTGGATTAGACTGGGGTGCTATGATATAATGTACAGATTTATATAGATGAGAGAAGTATGCACAGACCAAGTGCTGTAAATAGTAATTGCTAAAGATGATCAAAGTAAAAAAGACAAGTGTGTGAAAAATAAGTTGATGATGGGAAAAAGAAGAGATGACTGCATGAGAGAAAAGCAGAAATTAATAACACGTGTCATGATGTCATTGTGATCATGTGACCTTTTCCATGGTCATGTGCAATGCATCAAATAGTATGAAGAAAATGGTAGAGAATAGCTAAGTTTGAAAAAATTTGAAAATATTATATATTATAACACTACTCCCTCTTTAAGACTTGAATTCCAGGCAAGTCCCACAAAAGTTTGTTTTGGTAAAGTTTTCATAAGGTGAGAATAAGGATTGGAAATCTGCAGTGGAGAGTCCTCAGAGTTTATGTGGAGCAGAGGGGTTTAGATGATGAAAGTTGGTGACTGTTTCTGGGGCAGTGTTGATGATTTCTGAACTTTCCCATATATGATCAGTTTCATCATAACCTTTTCAGTGGACCAGATATTGAAGCTTCCTTTTTACAAAGTGTGATATTGCAATGTAATCTATCTCAAACTGTTCTTCTCCTTCTTCATTAATCTTGATTGCATCTGGTCATAAAACTGGTTGACCAGGTAAGGTTTCTTGATAAGGTTTTACATGAGGGATGTTGACTACTGGGTGAATGTGTATGGTGTTTGGAAGAACTAGTTCAACAGTGTTTGGTAGGACCTTTTTGATCTGATAAGGTCCAATCCATTTTTGTGTGAGTTTCTTTGCCATATAAGGTAGCTTTAATTTATCTGTGGATAACCAGATTTGCTGGCCAATAATGTACTCTGGAGCTTCTGACCTTCTTTTGTCAGCAAACTGCTTCATCCATTCCTTTGTCTCATTGAGGGCTTGTTCTACCTCCTTGTATGAACAGCCAAATTCTTTCCCAAAATCAGCACCTGGACCTGTTGCTTTTCCTTTAAAGCCCATGCAAGGGGTGTAGTTACATGTGAAGCAAATGGAATGAAACTGGTGGAGGTGGTGAGGGCATTATTATGGGAGAATTGTGCCATTTTGATCCAATCTGCCCATGCCTCTTGCTTCTTGGACACATAAGAGTGGAGATAGTGTTCTAATTCTTTATTGATATGCTCTGTTTGTCCATCCATTTGAGGGTGATATGTGGTTGAGATCTTTTGGAAGATAGAGAGGAGTTTACACAGCTCTCATGTGAAGTCTGATATGAACTGTGATCCACGGTCTGAAACCATAGTAGAAGGGAGTCTGTGGATGCACCAAACATTGTCTCTAAATAATTTTGCTAAGTCGAAAAGAAGAAACTATGTCATAACAAGGAATGAAAACCACTTCTTTAGAGAAACAGTTTATGACAATGCATATGGCCATGTAGATATGGAATTTAGGTAATCCCATAATGAAATTGACCAAGAGATCTTCCCAGGGTCTAGTAGGTGTTGGTAAAGGAATGAGTTTTCCTGCCAGTGCCTTTGAGGATTCCTTGGTTTGAGCACACACTTGGCGGCTATCTATATAAGTTTTAATGTCTTTTGTGACTCCTGACCATGATAAATGTTGAGTAAGTAAGTTAATGGTACATCCATGTCCAAAATGTCCTGCTATGGGATGATCATGGCATAAAGATAAGAGTTTGATATGTAATGATTCTGGTATGAAGATTTTGTTTTTGTTGTTTTTGAAAATATTATAATCAGCCATGAAAGAGAAATCATGAATAGCATCTACATCCAATTTGAATGATTTGTGCCTCAATAATTCCATAAAGGAAGATGAAAGTTGTATATTATTAATAAAGAGATGGGGAGATAGTACAGTGATGTTTTTATTATGGTTTTTTACCACATCACCATGATCTGGTCAACATGATAATGCATCTGCTCATCCATTACTTGTTCCTGGTTTGTAGATAAATACATAGTTGAACTCTTGAAGAAGTGCATGTCAACATGCTTGTCTTTCTGAAAGAGTTTGTGGCTTTTTCCAGTATTTGAGATTCTTGTGATCTGTCCAGATCTCAAAGTTCTCTCTACTGATTAGGTAATGCCTCCACTCTTCTAATGCACAAATTATGGCAAGGAGTTCTTTATCATAAATAGGGTAGTTTCGTTCCACAAAGTTGAATGAATGTGAAATGAAGGCACATGATTGCCAAAGTCTGTTGTCTGATTTTACAGAAAGAACTGCTCCAATAGCAATATCCGAAGTGTCAGTCTCTACTCTCATCTCCTTGTCCCAATCTGGATAGGTGAGGAGGGGAGCTATCTTGAATTTGTTCTTAAGCATATCAAACGCTTTCTATTGGTTAGGACCCCAGTGGAAAGGAACATCTTTTCTGGTTAGATCATTTAGGGGTCTGGCAATGTCTGTGAATCCTTTGATAAAGTGGTGGTAATAATTACATAGTCCAAGGAAGCTTTGGAGTCCTTTGGGGTGGGTAGGTACTGGCCAGTCCATGACCCCTGCCATCTTCTTCTCCTGCATCTTGACTCTCTCTTTAGATACTACCATATTCAAAAGTCTACTTTGTCCTTCAAAAACTGACACTTTTCTGGTTTCATGTACAGTGGCTCAAAAAAGTGTCCCAATGTTTGCATATTTTACACTAAATGATCAAAAACACAATAACCCCTAATCCTCATCCTAATATAGGCAGTGTATGAATTGAAGTATGTACTCTTGGCTTTCTATGGATCTAGGAATCAAGGGATCTGGGTCAGATCCAAGAGAATGGCAGTTATTTCAAAATGATGACTCATTGGAACACTTTTTTGACCATTAGTTTTGATTACATATATTAGACCCTGGCATGCTATTGAATGATTACATATATTTGGTAAGGGTCATATTATGTCACCTTTATGTAATTCAGTATAAGACAGCATATAGA
>JBBPKW010000264.1:0-13229 GCA_038089475.1 Boletus aff. vermiculosoides | reverse complement strand
TCCTGCAACCTCAATAATTGTATGTATATAGACTCCTTCGGGTGATTATCCTAGCGAGCTCATATACTCGCGGGTTCAGTGCCGATGTCTCCATGCGTCAATTGCATTGAATCACCTGGATCAATGGATCCCATCATGTGTACCTGGGCGGATACACAACAACCACGCAGGGAACCTGAGTGAAATGAAGGCATCGCCAGATCCCTGCTCATGCTGATCTACTGTGAGTATAACAATGGAGGTGACGGGAAAGTAACGCGCACCGTGAGATGAACCCGAGTGGTGGAGGGATGAGATAAATTGTTTGCTTGTTGCGACTAATAGGACGTGAGCTGTCATGACGAGGTTCACCGTCACCAGAAAGACGCACTGTTTCCGGTTCCCTTGCATTCGCAGGGCCTTGTCCGCTACGGGATGCGTCTTCGTTTGGATGCTTGGGAACAGTAGCCTTGGGAGGTGATTTATTCTGTAACGCTGATCAATTCTTCGAATACAGATTCGAGGAACAAACAAACCTTTGGCCTTCCAGGAGTTTTTGCGACCGTTCGCTAAGATGGTATGTTAGACAGCTCGCATCCAATCATCTATCAAGGACGAGCACTCACTGGCTTACGTTTGGCCGCAGCTACCCACGAAGGACCCATGTTTGTGTCATCCATTCTCACTGGTGACTGTGAACGAGATGGACGATCAGGAGGTTGGCACGACTTCTTGGAAGGCTCATGCGAAGCTGACTGTTTGTCATCCTTTCTTGGTAGCCACTTTTTGAATATTGAACGACCCTGAGATGACGCGGCGGGATCAAACGTTTCTCCCGGACGTGCCTCCGCAGGGGAGGTTAATGGTGGGGTACATAATTGATACAGTGGGGGTACCTCGTTTCCCTGGCGGTCGGTAGAGGAGACCGGGGATGGTGGCTCCGGCAGCATCAACACGGAAACAAGAAAAAAAATGAAGCGGTTACCAACCTCGTCAAAGTCAAACTGGGGAGCGGGCACACTCGACGGTACCTCAACCTATATCACCGTGAGAACTTGCTTCGAGGGGAGAACAAATGAACAGATACATCGAGGATATCACTTCCGTCTTCGCTATGTCCGTCATCCTCGGGTGGACTCCCTTCCCAGGTTCTTCCTGGTTTGCGCACACTACAGAGTCAGCTCAACGCTTTTGGTGACGGAATCGGAAACTCTTACCGGATTAGAGTCGGGTGGTTTGTCGTCACCCGAGGTCACAGGCCGCTCGTCTTCAGACACCTTGGGATCATCACCGTCTTCGCTGTCTTCTCTGGACTCGGGAATGAACTCTGGCTAATGCTCTTGGATGTACATCCGCATCGCTTTGTCCAAATCGGAATAATAGACCCTCTACCTTTCAATCGCGGATTTTTCGATGAGATCCGCCAGTGGGAAGTCATGGATTGTTCAGTATCAGGATAGATGAAGGAGGAACGATAATTACCCTTGATGAAACTCTTCCCTGTTCATTCCACTTGCATCGCGATGGAACTCGCCCACATCAGACACGTTCGGGTCTTGACTACGAAAACGCCACTGCTCGGTACGCCCGGCGCTTTGGTACTCGTGAGCATCACCACATGGTCCTCAGTCCCAACTCACAGCTTCATCGTGAATCTCGCATTTGGTCTGTTTGGGACCGATGTTGTCGTTGAGTAGCTTGATATACGACATGTCGCGTTGGAGAAGCTTGGATCCTTGGCCGATGGGTGCCCATTCCGATATTTGAACATCTAAAGGAGAACATCGGGTGGAGTAGAGGTTATACCAAGGTGCGGACCGCTGAGTTTTTAATCTACCACCATAAAGTCTGATGAATTCGCTAGCAAACATGAGGTTATATTTTATCAGACGTTCCTAGTAAAACACTCTCGCGTGCCAATATACTCGGGTGGCCGCCATTCTTTGAGCATTCACAATGTGTCATTTTGCTGGCTCCTGTCACAACGCGCTCTTCCCTGCTTCCTTCCGAGACACTCGTAGCCATAGAAGCCATGTCTCGAGTGGGTGCGTTACGACTGTCTGTCAGCTCGGGGTTATCGTCTAGTCGTGCAAGTCCCAGATGCTAGCAATGACATCATAGGCCATATCCCGGGAAAGGAAGGATGCAAACGTGTACTCGGCCCCTGGTGGTCACTAGGTGACGCCGCGGTGACCAGTTCCCACGGCTCCGGCTTGACGGGTTATGATGTGTAAGGCATTCGGAATGACGAATGCGGTCATCATCTTTTCTAGTGTAGTAATTTCATGAATAGGCATAGACAGCTGTCGCAAAATGATCAGATTGGGCGTTTCGTTTACCACTGGCGACAGCGAACCTGATGACCGAAATACCTTGATCATTCAAGTCTAACTTATCAGACGGCGAGCCTGATTCGTCCCCACTGGGAGTAAAGCTAACTCCCTATGTCATCGTGAGAACTTGCTTCGAGGGAGAAATGAACGTACAGATACCTCGACACCATCACCGTCTTCGCTGTCTCCTTTGGACTCGAGAATGAACTCTGGCTGATGCTCTTGGATGTACGTCTGCATCGCTTTGTCCAAATCGGAATAATGGACCCTCTGCCTCTCAATCGCGGATTTTCGATCAGACCTGGGAAGTCATGAGTTGTTCAGTATCAGATTAGATGAACGAAGAATTAGTGTCAATGTGTCCAGGAACAAGATTGAATGCCATGTGTAGGTAGCAACGAACTTTCCATTGGCGGCTAGAGCGATAAAGTGGACACTGTGGTTGGCAGTGCCGCATCATGCATCAGAATCGGCGATTGAGCAAGCTGGGACCCGGTGGAAACATGGAACCTGAAGGAGATGTGGCAAATAACAGACGACACGCCACATCCGTGGCAACACCCAATACGGCTGGCATTCGTAGTAGCTGTGTTGTGGCTCAAGCGCTCAACGTGCTCAATGTTCAACCATGTCCACTGTGGATCTATCCGGTCCCCAGCTCCGGTTTGAAGGTTATACATTCACTCAGTTCTAACAGGTTCTATACTGCCCTTGCCCCTTCACTTTGAGTCGTCGACGCGATGTGCTCAAGCACATTGCTTCCGCCTTGCTGACGATCATCGGGTCCAGTGCTTCTAGTCGTTCAATCTAGCTACTAGCAGGTTCTGCACGGCAGTCCCTTGCCCCCTTTGGGCCATCCGAGAACGGAAACGACACGCGCAGGCATGTGTCCCCAACTTTCGTACTGACCTCCCGCACACTGGCATTTCCTGCAGGTTTCACACATCCCTCGTCCCCCTAGCGCTCAGTGCTCAGCCTCCAGCTCAAGCAGGTTTTCAGACGCTGCCTCAGCAGCTGTCACAGTGACCCCGACCATTTGTACATTTACAAGCTGTGCCCCGCACGGCGTTATAAATTCCCTCAATTAAAGTTGCTTGTCCCATCGCACCCTAGTAGGCAAAAAGCCACTAACAAAGGTGGCAATTCCCAAGCTATCTGTCTCCCCCTAGGTGCAGTTCCACAGGCAGATCACCGCACCGAGGCGGCTCAGTGTGGTGAATCATGATGTGTTTTTGGGCTCCGACGTCAATGATTATTCTTATTGCAAGACGTCTATTATTGGTGTCTTGTCTGTCCCCTCCCTAATCCTTGACGTTGACAGGGTTCACGCCTGATTTTTTTCACCCCACCCACCGCCGTTGCCTCTCATTGCTCTATCATAATGCAGGTACCGCCCAACCTATTAAGTAACCTGAATCAATTCACCAGTAAGGTTTGGGGCAATCCCCAAGCTCTCAAGAAACAGCTTGGTTCCCAGGATGTTAAGTACATCGACCTCGGTGAACATTTTGAAGCATTTAGTCGACTTTCTTTGGATGTTCTGGGGCACGAGAAAATACTCATCAGACGTGAGTATGATGATGTACTGCAAGCATTGCAGACAGAGCAATACACGAGGGGGGTTTACATTACGGGACAGCCTGGCATTGGTGCGTCTCAGACGACATTGAGCATAACTCGAGCTTGAACTTTCAAGCTACCAGGAAAATCCTGCTTTCTCATCTACGCGCTGATCCACTTTCTTGGCGAGAGAAAGCCAGTCGCATTGCACCATCTGAGCGGCCATCCGTACTATGTTCTCTTCAAAGACAATGCCACTCCCCGCCATATCCATGACAGTGCTCCGCTGGATGAATGTGACTTCGTGTGGGCTCTCAGCGACTCTAATGCCTATATGCAAATTCCTCCCGCTATTTTTCTTGGAAGAACAAGTCGTATTCTAGTTATCCAGACAACCTCACCCAAGGATTCACGTTATAAGGAATGGAGCAAGGAACACCGTGCTTCATGTTATATTATGGATATTTGGACAGAAACGGAAGTTGAGAACCTCGCGTGAGTGAACTCTGCTCTGCACTGCCACACAATCTGATTAAGATGAGTAGCATGCTGTTGGACTTAGACGTCGAGCGCATGACCACCCTTGCAAAGAAATGGGGTGCTGTTCCTCGATTATTGCTGAATTATCTTGGTGAAGAGGATGAAGAAACCAGGTATTGGTACCGTAGCCTTGCTGGGAAGGCCATTGAAAAATGCCGAGACATAATGGACGGAACGTTGCAGCCCAACCTTTCTCATGACGGCCCATCACCCTTTTATTTCATTCGGCCACTGAAGACTGCCACAGGGGTTGTCAAACGCAAATTCCCTTCTATTACTGTGCCGACACAAACACTTCGCGAGATCCTAGGGGAAGCACTCCGATCGCAAGACAACCAGGAAAAGCTGAGGTTCTACAGGACTTTCAGTAACTGCCCAGAGACTCGCCAGGCCGCCGGTTATATTTTTGAGTCATGGGTCCATAGTTTCATCATTGCAGAAGAAGAGATGGAATGCCAATGGGTCGCACAGCGCTCGGTGGGCCGTAGCGTGGCTGTGCAGCTGCCCACCATAATACGAGGGACAAAGAATCTCTTTACCACTACCTTGACTGCATTCAAGTTAACGACTAAGCGGCCACCATACTATTGGCTTCCGCCACACACCAATTTCCCCGGCGTTGACAGTATTCTTGTGCTCGAGAACAATATCTTCGTGTTTCAAATAACCATCAGCGCAAGCCATAGGTCACCAATTGACGGTTTGAACACCCTAAAAAAACATTTGCCGTCCAATCTCAAGAAGGCCCAATGGAGAATGGTGTTCGTCGGAGCGGAAAAAGATTCAATCAAAAAAGTTGCAGAGTATTGGGCTGATGAGTTGCCCTTCCCGTCGGAAAGGGTGCGCATACCCATCGCGTGGTCAGAGCTGGACCCAGTAAAGGTCAATATCGCTTACAAGGTGTGCAACCTGTCGATTCATTGAGGGTCCTCTGACTTCTTTGTTAGGCATATCGTGACGAGGAGATGGTGGGAGTTAATCCGGAGTGAATGACATTAATGTCAAATTTTCATGTTCGTTGCATGTTATGTTCTTTCTTTCTTTTTTCCCTCGCCAACGGTCAGAGTCTCAGATGCACATCAGTGAATTCTGATTGAATCATTTCTGTCCAGCGTGTGGATATAGCTAGGAAAGTGGACACTAGATTATCGGTTTCTGTCGACTCTGAGTGCCAATACTACGTGGAAGTCGAGTCCCGGGGCGCCGTCTATGTAAATACTCACTGTGCACCCCGTCTTGCATACTGGCAACATGACCCGGTGCGAGTCACTCAATGGCCCGTCTGCTCCAGCTGCCAACGGAAAATTCATTGCTACCTTCACGATTGAACCATTCCATCTCGTTCCTGGACACACTGACACTACTATCTCGGACTGACACTGTCATAGAGGACAGCGAAGGCTTATAGGGGATACAAATAGTCTCCTAGCTTCTCTCGCAGATACTCACCCGGCCATCCGTTGTCGCATAACCTAGGCCCCCGTGATTCTGGTCAGTGGGGGCAGTCCGACTAAACCGGTCAGGCTGAATCAGGGCTGGATCCCTTCTCGCAAGTAGTCCCTGCTTGGGGGCCATAATGAATCTCCCCGATCTGTTCACCCACCCCCTAGTGAATCATCCAATCATGTTCATCCTGATACTACCCCTGTGGATTCTTCGCTCCTTGCTGGTGAACGGCACACAAAAATTTCCAGGCTTATTTTCTTGGCCAGAGGACGCACGACTCGGAGACCCAACTCGCCTGAATGCTCTTCGACCAGTGCATCCGTACCCTCGACCAGTCCTTTCGTCGACGACTCATTGTCGTTTAATCTCAAGTCTTTTTCGCCACCCTAGTGACCTAGCTCAATTGATCAAATATCACACTCCCTGAGGCTGACAGGATCCCCCCAAGATGTCCAAGTCAGCGCCGCCAGTGACATACTATCGGTCATATTGGCACTGGGCAGGCGTCACTTACTCGGCCACGAGCTTCTTTTCCACAAGTATGTTTACCCCCGGTGGAGCAGGACGGAGGGCATCAATATTAGCAGCAACCAATTCATCTTCTAATTTAAATGGCATCGACATTATCGTGGCAGTCGAGAGCAGCCCCTGGGAACTTAAAGCTCAACACGGAGTCGGGGACTAGGACGAAACATGCGACCCGGGCAACGTATCATCTTCACCATACGCAGATCACACCTCGTCTGTCTTTTCTCTCCTCATCTTGATTCCCGTGCACGACATCGAATCCGCAATGTGCACATTATTGCCACAACGACAACTACAGTGTTTGTGTTAATAACCCCATTTCCCCCAATCTCGCGTCACTATTTTATGCCGCTTTTTTATCCTCATCGACTGTCTCGCTTGCTCTTTCCCTTCTCTCCATTATTTTTCTCGTGTTCTCTTTTTCTCTTTTAGCTTGCATCATGAACCTGGCACATTTCTAGCATCATATTGGGACACCCTGTCGTTCGTTTGATTTGCTCATGCACCCCCCCTTTTTTTTCCAAGTCTACTTCGATGGGGCTGGGTGGCTATCAAGTAAGACTTGGTTTCATTCCATTCATTATGAACCTGGCACTCATTTCTCCGCAGGGAAACGCACTGAAACATGGGGATCAGATCGCCCTCGGCGACTGTTCTCCAAATTCTTACGAAATACAGAACCCTATTCCGTTTGTGCTGCCCAAAGAATGGGTTGTAAACGTCCTCCCTGGTCCGCACGACGACGACGAATTCCTAACGCCAGAGGGAAACGCCTCTTTCTACTCAACACAATGGACTATCAGCTCATCTAGTAATCGCATGGGTATCCGCTTGCAAAGCAACAACAGGATACAGTGGGCTAGGGCCGACGGCGGCGAAGGAGGGTCACACCCTAGCAACATCCTCGATAACGGCTATGCCTTACGTCTGGCGACCTGTGGGTACCTCGACCACTTGGGTTTTATTCGAGTCTATCGCCAAGCTGATCCAGGAACGCAGGTGGAAGTTGAGTCAATTGAGCCCTAGAAGCACGCTGACGTTCAAGCGTATCTCTTGGGTGGAGGCCCAGATAGGCGCACAAACCGCAAGGCTGTGGACTAAGGCTGTTCGGTCTGCAGTTTCAGGCAGTGTTGTCTCCATGCGAGTTGCACCTAGTTTTGAGAATGAAATTCGTCACTTCAACACCATCCTTCAGAAGATCATGCCTCCGGCCGGGAGTCCAAGGCCCAGTGACCTTCCGCCAAGTAGGTTTCCTTCTGGCATTAGTAGTGAGATATCACGTTTTGACGCGGAATTTTCTCCAAGGCAGGTGATTCCGGCATTTTTGTCGGGTATGGCCGGATGAAGCTTGGTTTCCACTCGCGAGCACATGTCCATGCGGCGCTCGAGACGGAAGCTCAACCGCGCAAGGCGGACGGGATATGATCTTTTGTGCTATGTATCAGATCGACCACGATGAGACTCTTCTACGAGCCCACCTCTCGTCCCGTGGTAGCACCTAAAACTGCCTTGCTAGTGTCAGTTTGATCCCGCGGTCGCCTCCCAAAACGACGTCCTCAGCTTCTTGGTAGAGGTAGAGAACTCGCTCCCGGATACGACATCCGATATTGAATTCCCGGGCAGGAAGATCGTCTTTCCCATTGCCCTTGACGATCGATGGAACCGCGAGGCTCTGGAAAGGTACATGAACACCACTCGAATCAAGGCCGTGCACCTACCTTACAATGAATAACGGACTCCAAGGCGGCATCACGGAGGCGTTGGAGAAACTGATGGGGTCCAGCTGGGTAATCGGAGTTGACTTATTCACGATGCTGTCCTCGCTGACGAATAATCCTGGTATCTTGTGTTTGGCGTCGGATTCTACTTGGCTTGCCCTTTTTTTCTTGGTACTAGTCAGTGAATGCCGTGGTGCGCTTGTTGACATACAAGACTAATGCATTATCCAGATCAATCCCCGGTGTCGTCTAGTCGGGCAGAAGATGAAACTGTCACGGACCTACACACCTAGCGTAAGCTCCTAAGTTGGCAAAGAGGGAGTGTCGTTCGGACCAAGATTTTGGCCCAGGGAGCTGTCGGAATCGCAGGACCAGTCGCAGCAATATATCCTGTCGTTTTCCCAGAAGGGTACCAGCTCTTTGGGAGGACTCTGTCAGCCTGGAAAACGTGGGGGAAGAGTGCGATCTCAGCCTAGAGTGTCTATGGCCACTTAGGCCGTTCGATCAGGTATGACCCGTTTGGTCGGCCACAGCACCTTTATTACCTCATCGACAAATCAGGTTTCGTTCGTGCGTGTGAGCGAGGACCGCTATTTAGAGGTCAGGTTCGTCGTCGATGTTTACTCGAGGATCTCGTTGACGACAAGAAATTCCAGAAAAGGGTTCAACACAGGACAATACAAATTCGAGGTACTGAGTTGATGCAGGGACACGGCCTTGATTCGTTCTGACGGACCACGCAGATCGAACCGACGATGTTCTCGATAGCGACCTACACGGGTTTCGTGAAAGCAATTGTTAAAGAAGTCGCCGAGTTCACAGAGAAACGAGCACAGGCCGTTGCTCGTGAAGGAGCAAGGTGAGACAATATGGCCATTCGAGCTACCATATCATTTCAAGTGTCACTTTTCAGGGGAAACGTGCTCCTTCGTGAATGGATGGTCCGGAAGGAACTCGAAGCATCAGGCGGAAATACAGGTGGATTGTTCGAAGCCGCGTCCACAAAAATGTTGTGCATTGAACGGACGGTAGAGTCGAGCGAAGCCAATGAGACCTGGGACTGTGAATGCATCCCTTCATCTATGTCTGCCTCTGTCTGGAAAATCAAATGCCAGGAATCGAATCGGCGGATGAAGTAACGATCATTCCCGAAGCTATGAAAACGGAAACTAATGTTCCTGCTGGGGAGGAAAAGTGGTCAAAGGATTGAGCAGGGGTATTCGGAACTTGAAGGGCGCGAGTGTGCAAGCAGGTGACCCCCTGGTGTGGGTGTCTTGAATACTTATGGATACGAAGGAGCCCATAAAGACGAGAAAGCCTGTCAATGAGATTGCACTCCGTTACGTTGTACTACGAGATACTTCTGACCACTCCCCGTCTACCAAACGGATTTTTTTCCCCGCAAATGTCGACGTGCCTGAGGCGACGGGAAAGATCGAGTTTCCCATGAAGGATACATCGAACCTTTGTGGACGAGATCTTTGGTGCAATTGCGCAGTTTTTCAGCGTGAATGATTGTGGATCTGGCAGCAGAGAAACTCAATTTAGATCGAAGAAAAGCACCTAGGGGGCGAGTCAAGCAACCGTGTGAGACGCCTAAGGAAGATAGTCAACTTACACTTGCGGGTAAATCCGAATACAGACAGAGGACTTGCAGTGTGAGCGAGCGAAGAAGAGGCAGATTCTTCCACGCAAGATGAGACGGATTGTTTGCTTGTTGCACCTAATAGGACGTGAACAATTGTGACGAGGTTCACCATCACCAGAAAAAGACACACTGGGTCCGTTTCCCTTGCATCCACGGTATGTCGTCCGCTACGAAAACCACCTTCGTTTGGACTCTTGGGAATGGCAGCCTTAGGAGGCGATTTATGCCGTAACATGTGATAACTTCCTGCATACGGATCCGAGGAACAACGAACTTGTTGCTTTATGATGGGTTTTGCGATTTCTCGCTAAGATGATATGTTATACACACTGCGTACAAGCATCTATCGAAGGAATTAAAAGTGCTCACTTTCCGACGTTGACCTGCAGCCATCCACGAAGGCCCGTTATTTGTGATATTCACTCTTGCTGGGGAGTGGGAAGAAGATCGATGAACGACATGCCGGTGCGACTTATTGGAAAGTCGACCTGTTTCTAACTCTTTCTCTGTAGCCAGTTTGTAAATATTGATGGACCCTGAGGTGACTCGGCAGTATCAAAGCCTAAAGGTTTCCCCCGGCCATCTGGCAACCATGATAAGCCATAAGGTGGGTCCGGCGGGTATCTCATCCCTCCCCCGGGGGATTGGCCGGGGATGGTGGCTCCAGTAGCGTCAACACGGAGGTAAGAAAAAAAATGAAGTGAACCCTAACCTCGTCAAAGTTGAACCTGTGAGGAGCGGGGGTGTTGAACGGCACCCCGAGCTACGTCAGAGTCGTGAGCAATTGCTTTGAGGAGGGAACAGATACCTCGAGGATATCATTTTCGTCTTCCTAATCTGAATTTCTGGTCTGCTCAATCACGCGGTGCCTTGGGCCTCGAGTCTCTGATGCTTATTCAAGCTTGATTCAAGCTCGGATTCCGGTTAGGTGACCTCACTGCGACGAACAGACAAGTACATAGCCAATTGCATCGGCGAAACCTCTGCGGGAATACATCCATCTCCTGTTTTATGGAGGACATTTGTCTGGAGTTCCAGCGCGCCCCTTTCGACAACTAGCTGGGATGCGGCAGGTTGGTCAAATGCGGTTTGTATAGCATACTTGTCGTGAACCGGATCCCGTAGCCGAGACATCCCTGGATGGCTAGGGCAGGAATTCAGGTAGCATCGTCATAGCAAGGGGTCGATTGGTCCATAGGTCCATAGGTCGACCAATCGACCCACGATGTTCCCGAAAAAAGGCATTTATGTCCACATGACTGTGGGAATCCTCGCAGCCTCCAAAATTTTCACGGATTTTACGACCGTCAATCGACGAATTGCCTCATAGACGGGCTGGTCACCAGACTAACCGCCAGCCGCCGCAACAACTCCGCTTGCATGGTCAAGCGATAGCCAGAGCATTTTTGTCACATCCTACGACAAGAAAATCAGGTCTTTCGATATCTCTACCGGACCTTAGCTTGTCGAATCGCCCATTCTCCATGACGACGCTCACTATAATGTTCACTCTATCGCTATATCCCCGGACAATAGCTGTCTTGCGACTGGACGGGGTGACGGGAAAATCATCATTCACGATCTCGACAAGTTCTCCCAGATTCGTATGGTTCATTCCATGTAAGTATTCGCGTCTTCAAAGTCCTGGCATGTTAGATAAACCCCATTCTGACATTTACATTGACAACATACATTAATCATCTACTCGTGAGGAAATACAGGACGACAACAAACCATCTGACTCTAGCCTGGTAGGATTTTGTCACTCCGTCATCAAAAGAGTTGCGCTGACTCCATTGTGTACGCAAACCAGGAAGAACCTGGGAAATCCAGTCCGCTCGAGTCTGAGGGACACAGAAAAGACGGTGATAGCGATCTCCTCGACGTGTGAGTTCGTCCGTTTCCCCGTTGAAGTCAATTTTCATGATGACATTGGCCGAGGTGCCGTCGACGACGCCTGCTCCCCAGTTCGACTTTGACGAGGTCAGGGATCACTATTTTTTCTTCCTGCCGTGTTGACGCTGCTGGAGCCACCATCGCCGGCTTCCTCTGCCGATCTCCGAGAAGCTAAGATACCGCCACTGGGTTCATTCCATGCTTCATCATAGTCGTCGGATTCCCCACCAATGACCTTCCCTCCGGGCGCACGTCCGGGGGAAAACCTTGATACTGTTGAGTCGTCTCAGGTCCATTCGATATTTAAACAGTTGTTACGGAGAAAGAGCAACAAGGATTTGGCTTCACACAAGCTCGATCAACCCTCCAGGAAGTTGCGCCAGCCTGCTGACCATCGATCTCCTTCCCATTCCCCAGGGAGAGTGGATGACACGAACAAGCGTCCTTCGTGGATGGCTGCAGGTCAACGTTAGAAAGTTAGTGCTCTCTCTTGATAGATACTGGCACGCAATGTGTCTAATATATCATCCTAGCAAGCGGTTGCAAAACTCGTGGTAAGAAAAACAACAGGTTCATCGTTCCTCGGATCTGTATGCAAGGGACTCATCACACATTATAGTATAACTCGTCTACCAAGACTACTGTCCACAAGCGTCCGAACGTAGGTACTTCCGGTAGGGGATAACCCACTGCGGATGCAAGGGAAGTGGCCCCTGTATGTCTTTTTCTGGTGATGGCGGGCCTCGTCACGACCGCTCACATCCTATTAGGCGCAACGAATGACCAATCTACCTCATCCTCCAGCCGGGAGGGTCCATCTAACGGTGCGTGTTACTTTACTTTAGCCTACATTGTTAACCTTAGAGTCGACTAGAACCAAGAAGAAACAGGCACATCTATCCTTTCGATCGCGTTCCCCATGTAGTTGTTGTATTTTCGCTCAGGCACACATGATGCATGATAAGACGCATTGATCCGAATCATGCAATGCAATACATCTAGATATCATGCTGAATTGCGAGTATCTCCACATTGAACACAGTTCTTTGAGCTCTTTGAGTTTGTGTCATGCGTAAATGGATTCACTTGTCATGCCATGCCCCTAAACGCCACCGACAAAGGCAGCAATCCCCTAGGCACAGTTTCATAACTCCAACCCTCCACATAGTACCACAACACCACCTTGACTCTCATCAGTTTTATCACTGATGCAGGTATCTCCTGATCTGTTAATCAGCCTGAACCAGTTCACCAGTAGGGTTTGGGGTAATCCCCAAGCTCTCAAGAAACAGCTTGATCCCCAGGATGTTGAGTACATTGACCTTGGTGAATATATTGAAGCCTTTAGTCAACTTTCTTCAAACATTCTGGGATATGAGAAGATACTCATCAGACATGAGTATGATGCTGTACTGCAAGCATTGCAGACAAAGAAATACACAAGAGGGGTTTATGTTACAGGACAATCTGGTATTGGTGAGTCTTGGACAACATTGAGCATAACTTGAGCTTGAATCTTCAATACCTATGTTATGGTACAGGGAAAACTTGCTTCCTTGTATATGCACTTATCCACTTTCT